>JAPDOI010001501.1:0-172377 GCA_029168955.1 Aplectana chamaeleonis
AAAAAACTTACAAAGTTTTTACGGCGGCCGGCTGAATAAAGATATGTCGGGTCTGGCAACTTGCGAGGGCTGTAGAAATCCTAAAAACGAACAAGTCACAATGAAACTAATCACAAATCAATGACGAGACTTTACTAGTTCATCTGAAAGTGGAATGGAAAGAAATAAAAAAGTAATCACAAAAACTTACAAAGCTTATACGGCGGCCGGCCGAACAAAGATCCGTCGGCCCAAGCGACTTGCAAGAGTTGCAGAAATCCTAAAACGAACAAATCACAATGAAACTAATCACAAATCAATGAGGAGACTTTACTAGTTCATCTGAAAGTGGAATGGAAAGAAATAAAAAGTAATCACAAAAAACTTACAAAGATTTTACGGCGGCCGGCTGAACAATGATCGGTCGGGTCTGGCGACTTGCAAGGGCTGTAGAAATCCTAAAACGAACAAGTCACAATAAAACTAATCACAAATCAATGAAGGAGACCTTTACTAGTTCATCTGAAAGTGGAATGGAAAGAAATAAAAAGTAATCACAAAAAACTTACAAAGTTTTGCATGGCGGCCGGCTGAACAATGATCGGTCGGCCCGGGCGACTTATGAGGGCTGTAGAAATCTTAAAAACGAACAAGTCACAACAATAAAACGTAATCACAAATCAATGAAGGAGACTTCACTAGTTCATCTGAAAGTGGAATGGAAAGAAATAAAAAAGTAATCACAAAAAAACTTACAAAGTTTTTACGGCGGCCATACAGTAGAATTGGTCGAGCCTGATGACGCGAGGCGAAATCCTAAAATCATAACAAACCTAGTAATAAAACAAGAATATCAAGGAACAATAAACTAATATGAATGCTACTAAACGAAATAGGAATTATATGTAGAAAACTTACACCAAAACCCAAAGTGACTGAGGTGTGAATATGAAGAACACAATATGGAGTTTTTCTGAAACAAAGGCATTAAATCAATTAACAAACAAAATCGTAAATTACAGATTCTGATAAGATGCTATCATTCAAGGAAAACATGAATGAACGAGGATGGAACGGGACAAAACAAAAAGTGAATGAGTGGAAGAAGCATGATATAAACACATATGTTGGGATCAGGGCATCACTGCCGCCGCTCAGAATCGCTGCCACCGCGCGGGGTTGCAAAGCGGCAGCGCCGTCTCAAAGCGGCAGCCGCCGCCGCCGGCCGCTGTTGGATTCTGCCGTGACTAAGTCTAATCGACTTGCCGCGCGCCTCGCGGCGCCGCGCGATCGATACCCTTCCATTGCATTCCGCCGCGACGATGCGCGGAGGGACTCTAATCGACTTCTAACAACAAGGGTTCATAAACCCTTGATCGCAACTGGCTAGCCGCGTAGCAGAATTACTCGCCTTCATCGCCTGCTTCTGCACCTTTATACCTAGCAGCGTTTCAGAGCTGCATCGCGGGAGCTGTTCCGACACTCGAGAATCTCACGCTCAGAGTCTGCGATGGATTTATTTTCGACTATCGTGAAGAAGTAGGAGTTTATACCTCCTTGAGCTCGCTCTAGCATATTGGAATTCTGATCTGATATTCTGGAAATTTTTGTCCTGTTTTTGTGCCCGAAACGTCACGCTGTTCGATGCAAGCGAAGTGATCCCGAGTGAAATTATAGCTGCAAAAGGCGCAGCAACTCCTCTCTTGGTGTTTAGAGAGCCCCTATTCCCCTCATTCCTTGTTAGCTTACCGTAATTCGTCAGAGTACAACTACAGAACCCATTTATCGCGCTGAGCAGCTGCACCTGAAGAATTTCGTCTGGTGGAAGTACAGTCGATCGCGAACGTTTTGGTGGCGAACTTGCCGCACATATCGATTGATGTGCATTCCCGCCGCGAACAGGAATACTGTGGCTTGGGGGCAGGGCGGGAAGTTTTTTCACCATTACTGTTTTCATTCAGTTAGAGAGGGCTCAAACTGCTTGTTTTTGTGCCTTATAATTACGGCTAGCGTAGTCACTTCCAAGTCAGATAAAGCCACCGATTCCTCTTGCTCCGGTTTTAAAAAAGTTTCCGGGAGATGAGCGAGAAGAGCGAAAGATTGTCCGGTTCCGGCAGCAAAAGAGGTTAAAAGTGCAACTGACGAATTGAAGAGGCAGTACGAGCAAGGCAACAACGATGAATCTGTTCTGGTACATATGTAAGCAGTTATTATTCTCTTGTTAACCTCTTGTTGTTAAGTGGTGGTTTTTAGGGTTTGTTGATCGAACTCACAGTTCATGGCGGCGTGGATCCCCGCGTGAGATGATGAAAGGGCAGCTATGCATTTCCTGAGCTATGGATCTGATCCATGTAAGCAGAAGGTTGGTGAGTGAAGTTCAAGTTTATTTTTTCATATTTTAGCTGCTAAATGTTTGTTAGCATTTTAGGAATTATGTGGACTAAGTCTGCTGAATTTATTCTCTTGAAAGACTGATATACTCTCTTCTTTCTTAATCCTCCTCACGAAGGCAGTGTCCTTGATAAAACCATGTCTGCTTTTCTGGCGGAGATTCAAATTATCTCTACTCTAGTAAATTACATGTAGTATAAGTGTAACATAATTAAAATTTCTCCAGCGTCTGAAGGCTCTTTGCTGAACAAATTTTGCAAACCTGCACAGCATACGGGCCACCTCATACCTTGGCAAGGGGAATCGTTCGGAGCGGTAAACGTATCTGCGAAAACGACCAGGTATCGTTAGTATCTCTTCTGGCTTAATAGTAAAAATGCGCAGTATACCCGCCTCGATCTGCAGGTTCGAACAAGTTGTGAGCATTTCTTTCAAGCTTCGCGAAAAGGGGCAAGAGTACTTACTCATCACGCATTTTTTTGCGAGTTTCAAAAAAATTTTCTCGGATATACCCTGAAACTTGTATGTAGGGGTAATCTAGGGTGGTGAACACGAATTTGCAGTCCTTTTCTTCTGAAGTTTCGAGGTTCACTGTAGGTTACGGTAGGCAACATGTCATTTGTATGCAGTAGCTACCTTAGTATTTTGAAAATCGACGAGCGGACGTTAAATTCCTGTATTCTCCACCCTGAATAACCCTGTACACAAATTTTGAGTAAAATCTGAGATTTTTGATCAAACTACAGTATACCCACCGTAATCTATGGTTTGCCGTTCTAGTTCGACGCATGGACCAGGCGGCTGGCCGTGCTGGGTTGGCGGCCTCTACTGAAAGATGGGTTTCCGATTCGCGCGGGGTGATCTACCGTCGCGGCCCCGTCCATTCCTCAGACTAAAATGATTGCGCGAACTCTACTGTGTGATTTGCAAAAAATCGATAAATGAAATCCCAGTCCGTGTTCAGCACTCCAGATAACCTCAGAGGGACAATTTGAGCAATATCTACCGTAGCACTCTGAAAATCCTGAAAGTGGCGTTTTTCTCTCGAAATTTTCCTGGTTGAGAAGCTTCTGAACGAAATTAGCCGAAAACTTTGGAAAATCTACTACTAAGCCACAGATTCGTGATCAGCGCCCTAAAAACCCCTGGGAGAATTTCAAGTCAAATCTGGAAGATTTTTCAAAACGCCTCCAGAGACTCTCTAATAGGTATAAATACTCGCCCAACTGAAAATCCGTAAGTCCAAAACGCCGTCAGTCTGGACAAAGTATGGACAATGCGCCTTCACCCAACATTTCGCTCAGGGGGTAATTTTGGGCGCTGGAACACATTTAAGAGAGGTCCGTTTCTGAATTTTCAAAAGATTAATTACCTTTTTGGAGGGTACAAAAAGCACTGAAAAACGACTTTTCAAGGCTTGTAACTCCTTGGAAGACCTGCAGCTCGGGAGGGCTGGATACTACGCAGTTTTACTATTGGAGCCAAGAGATACTAACGCTACTAGTCGTTTCTGGTAGATGCGTTTACCAATCTAAACACTTCCCTTGTTAGCCATGAGCGCAGGCCCGTTGGAATGACATTCGACAGGAGTGGTCACTCGCTCCTGGCCGAGTCGTTGATCTCTCGCTCCCCATGATTCGTTTTATTCGTGGGGAGGATTAGAGGAAGCGACATGCAATATCTTTGCAGCAAGCTTGAGACTCCACTGGCTTCTTGTACTGGAACTGTGAGATCCAAGCTTGCTCCATCAATGCATCATAAAGCAGCGAGCTTTAAAGCTTCTGGGAGCGTCCGTGAGTGCTAAAAGCTTGCTGATTCGTACCTGAAGCATGTAGCCTTGGAACTTGCAGTGCAGCTCAGCAACCCTTAAAGCATCGAGCTTCAACTTGCATCTCTAATTGAGTTACAAAGAAAAATAAGTGTATGTTAATTATGTGTAAGTAAGTGTAGGTTACATGCGATACAAAGGTAATATACGATTTGAATGTCTCTAAGTATCTTGCACTTTATATTACATGTAACATTTTTTTATTTTTCTGAGTACGGCTCCCAAAGTTGGACACACCCGTCAGCTCGTCACACCCCAGATGCACTTTCCACGCCTGCACCGATGTGAGCAAAATGAATGCTCGAGATTGGGAGATCAGCTATGGTTTCCCGGGATCAATAGCCTTGTTTTCTCTCTATTAGCAACTCTCTCTACCCAGGTCAGCTCGCAAACATCCGCTGCAAAAGACGGAAGTTACAAGCCTCGGACAACTCGTCCACCATGCTTGCCTAATGCTCTAATTTTTTGCGGGACGATAACTCAGTTCCTAGAAGGTCTTGTACGATTTTAAAAACATCATTGGAATCAGCATGAGACCGTCTTCCAAGATATGGGGTGGAAAAAGCAGAAGAACGAGTCTTATCGTGAACCTTGCCTTTAACATACTCATCAATTCTTCACTACTGATGACTGCGACCGTTTTCTGTTCCTTTTCACTCACAGCTCCAGCTGTATGCGATACCGTTCATCTTTCTTCGAGCTCTGCCAGAGTTGCCTCTCGGCAAAGCGTTCCCATCCGCACTGAGAGCTTAGAAATGTGTGGCACCAGTCTGTCAAGCAGGTTGCGAAATTTCGCAACGGAGTTTCTCTGGGTGGTGGGTCGCAAAAGTTCTGGCCCGAAAATTAAGGTAAGAGGAGTATGGCGGAATTTCGGACCAAAAATAAAAATTTGTTGAAGATATCCCATGAACTCTAGCATAAAACCAGTATTGACCACCGAAGGAAAGGACCATAGAATTGCTCAGGTTCTGCACGCAGAGCCCAACTACTTAACGAATTTTCGGCGTCTGATAGTTTCAGTAATCAAAAGTAAACTGCTCAGAAATCCCGCCTCGCGTGGGGTCGCAAAAAGTTTAGATTTTGGAGGAAACTGATGTGCGGATGGGGGTCGCTCCGATTTTGGAAAATGCCCAACGCCCCGCTTTCTGGATCCCTGTATGGCATAAAGCCAGGCTGTCTTTCCCACAGGCTATCAAAATGGCGAAAATTCACATGGTTTCTCTTGCGCCTGCTGGTGCCGGAGCCGGAGGTTATGAGACAGTGAGAGAGTGAAGGGCAGACGGAGGCTTAGGCGCGGTGCGCGCCGCCTCGCGCCTCGAGTGATGTGAATTACGACGTTTTATAGAGGATACGCAGCTTTTGGTAACACCTTGCGTGGTGCTGTATTGTAGAGGGTATAAGGGGGCCGTTTAATGTCGCTCAGTTTTTATCTATACCCGAACTAATTACTGAATTTTATGCAAATATACTCTATGACAAGGTGCGCACCTAATGCCGCTTCTGCAGCTTTGCATTTATGGGCGTGCAGTTTCTAGGATCCATGGATTGTGTGAATTGCAGAGCAGAGCTTCGCTGTGCTCAACAGCCTTGACGCGACTTAAAGAGTACCGCACAAATGTTTCGCAGAAAAAGCGTTTGCGGCGTTTTTCGCGCTCTCAATAAGCCGCATCGCCATAACTTAAGCTTCAGCGTAGCGTCCCATTTCTTTTGATTTCGAAGTAATTTTTGAAATGCTTTCATTGAGTCCCATACGACAGTGTTATTAACTCTAGAAGTGCATCCAAAATGCATATTTGCACTGCAAAAATCCTCATTATGAATTGATCAAACGATCCACGATAGCAGAAATCTTCCATGTTTTGACCTGTGATCGATGTGAATTTTCGACGCTAATACGCATTTTGCAACGAGGATACCGGAGTCGCAAAGACTCTCTACACATACCATTGTAATTCAAAGCCAACTAGAGGAACATTATAAAACTACCTCAAAAAAATAATTTCGTCAATTTTGAAGCAAAGATATGGCGGATGTGGGGCGCTGCTTTGATAAATATTGCCCGTGACCTCTTCCGCTACTGCCCGCGACTCGACAGCGACTCCGAGAACTCTTCCGCGACGTTACCGCGATTTTGTCAATGAAGAATCTTCCGTGGTTCTACTCCGCATTTTGTCAATAGAAGAATGTCTTCACGCGGTTCTGCTCAGATCGAATCGGCGTCGAGCCGGAGGAGTTGGTGGCGGAATCGCGGCAGATATTTCTCAGAGTTGTATGTGCAAAAACACCACCAAAACACGCTTTGTTCCAAAAAACTTGCGCGATAGTAAACGTTTTCACGAGAATCAGCTGCCTTACTGTGCTCGATCAAGCTCACACACTAATTTGTGCAATGCAACGCATGTAACCCTTCACAGTCTGGACACAGATTGGAAAGAAGATAATTTGCGGAGAAAGTTGTATGTCACACTTCTCCATGGATTGATGAACTGATCAATGAAAGTGGTAGATTGATGTCCTGCCTAGTTCTTGAGCTCATCCTAAAAGCTCTCTTCAGAAAGCGATTATGTTTTGTACCAGATGAAGCAGTAGGTACGAATGAAGCAAGATATATGGAGTAGAACAGTACTCATCTCAGATCTGACTGTTCTCTTTGTTTGCTCATTGACACGGAAACGAAGTCAACTCCCATTGCTCGCCATACGTGGACAGTGTGCATGACGGCCGAAAGTGTCAGTTGTTAATCAACGGCCGACAAAATTTCCGTTCATTCCTACACACACAGACTAAGACAAATTAGTAGGATCTTCCTGTTTGGTTTCACTCTGTAGGTTTTATCCTTAATAGGTCATTCCTATTATACAAGGATGGTCAAGCGGGCAGTTGTCTTGTAGATCTCGACAGGGCTACGGCCCTCTGTCCATAATGTTTTGCTACAACAGTTGTTTTTGGAATTTTTCTACAACGCCACCACTGTCACACGTTGTCTTGCGAGACAACAATCGCTTGACCCTCCCTACAAGGTCAGACACGAAGGACGTATACCATCCTGAATTCGTAATTCACGACCATTTCAAAGCTGTCATTCTGATGACAGGTAGGGTGCTACCGGAGGACCTCAAGTCCACAGGTCCTGATACAAGTCATAACAGAAGAATCAGCTCAAGTGTTCCAGAACCGTGAGCAGATGTTTTCAGGTATTTAAAGGCTCTGGCACTGACGCGTTTTTGACTTACGATGATAATTGCTCAGAAACAGATACGTAAGATACAGAAACAGACATATTCGTTCGAAGATTTTTTCGAACAAATTTCGAAAATTTTCCAAATTCTTGACGAGTTTCGAAAAAATACGAAATTTCAAAAAATCGAAATTCCGATTAGATCTGATTTCATATTTCGTTCCAGTTCGACCTCCGAATCATTCCGAGTTTTTCGGAATTCGTTCGTTCGAAATTTTTCGATCGAAATTTTTTCATTTTTCGTTCGTTCGGAAAGATTTCCGAACGAAAAAAGTTTCTGATTTTTGTTCAGTTCGACATTTTTCTCGAAATTGCGCCAACCTTTATAATCTATTGTTCGTTGTTTTTTAGACGAATTATTCCTTGTGGAGAGAGGAGGAAAAAGCAGATTCAGGAGAACGCAGCGGAGGCAGCAGCACCAATCTACTAAAGCGTACATAAAGCAGCCCAGCGAGAAATCTGGTGGCTAAGACGAATACGAAAGGATTTTTCGGGTTTTCCGCTTACAGGCACGCTCGTAGCGCTGGCAAATGGACGCAGAGGTTCCGTAATCCCGCGCGTAAATTAAGCAGCGCTTCGGCTGCATGGTTGCCAACTTTTGTCATATTCTGCGCTTCTCCCAGGGTCAAATTTTGGTCCTGCAATTGCGTCTCGACACACTTTGCGGCCGCACGCTCCCGAGTCGGAAGTTTCCAGCGCAGCAGTAGCAGCCGCCGATTAGGTTGACTCCTCAGGTGGGTTTTGGAAACTGCAAATTTAAAAGGTTTGGAGAAACTGTATAAAAGCCACATCCAGTCGGCTTTGGCGCTGGAAATTCAGAACGACTCAGGCGCGTGCAAAGCGTCCCGGAGACGCAATAGCGGACCAGGAATTCGGCCTCGAGAAGCGCAGTATCTTACGGCGGGCAACTAGTTTTTCGCAAAATGACTTCCCGCCCAGGTAAAATTCAGTCAGGAGAACGTGCGAAAAAATGTCGAAGACTGTTTTTTCATAAAGTGTTAGCAGGCGGGGTTGGAGTTCTTGTTGTACAGCTGTGCGAGAAAGATAACTGTCGCGATGTATGAGACGGTACTAAACCTAAGGTACTTTCTTTTTTGCCGTTAAGAAATAGAATGTTTTTCTACTAACGTTTCAAGATTGTATGAATGAAATTGTCCTTCCGTGACCGGAGAGTTTCATAACTTTCCAAAAAATGTCTTTGTTTTGCGGATCATTTTTCGATCTTTACTGCGACTCCCAGTGTCGCTTTCTTTATCGCGACCGAGTCATGCTGCTCTACAATTAACATGAAACATAGCTCTATTATCAACTGTTACCTCCACGCGACCGCTTGCGAACCAGACTAATGGTGGAAAACCAGAGCTGATCAGATAATAGGGGATCGCCGTAAGATATGTGACAAAGTCCGCGAGTCATTTTTCAAAAATTTTCGAACGCTTTTTAATTTAGGGTGCAGGATTACGGCTAGCCCTGCTGCGTCCATTTTGATCGGTAGGAGCGTGCTTGTCTTCCATTCTTAACAAGAAGTTAATGATCGACTTCTACATTTCAGCTCCTCTAAGGCCGTTAATAATTTAACTCGTCTCGCAGCAGCAGAAGGCAGTGTTTGGGCTAGGTCATCCATCCATTTCTAAACTATGACTGTTGATGTGTGGTACAAGCAGGGGTTTGGAAATGCTCTAATGAAAGCATTATGTGTGATGAAAGGTGGGCCGATAGTTTGTTGATGCGAAATGGATGGTTATGAAGGTGTGGGATTGTGATTTAAGTGACGGAAAACGGCATGTTTGACGATTCGTGAGGAAAAGTGAAGAAGATGACCAAGAAAGAGCAAAGGCTGATGAGTTCGAGGACGAATACAAAGATGATGATCGATGTCGAGGATGGAAGCTAATTACGTACTGGCAACAAGGTTGATGTGTGTGTTTTTTCAAGCAATTTTCGATGTTTTAAACGTGTACACCCAGGCAGCATTATAGTTGTACAATGTTTGAAAAAAAAATGTCGAATTTCGAACGAAAATTTAAAAATTTCGTTTGTCACAATTTCAGGAAAGCTAACGAAAAACCTGTGAAAAAATTTTGTTCGAAAAAATTTCAGAACAGAACAGATTTTCAGAAACTAAATCGAAATTTCTTGCTTTTTTCGTAATTTCGATTTTTCGAAATTTGTTCGAAAGTATTCCGACGAGATGAATTTCGGAAAGATTTCGAAAATCGGATAAATTGACAAATTTTCGTTCAAAAACATTTCAGACGAACGAAATTCGAAAAAAATTGAGTTCGACGAATTTTCGAACGAATCTGAAAAAAATTTTCGAAAATTCTTTCGAAAATTTCACGTCTAAATGTACAACCATAGGCAGCATCCTAGTAACCCCTGTGCGTGTTTTGCTGGTAGTGGATGTACCTGATATAGTCGTTCTATATAACTATCATTGTTTTATTTTTTTCGAGTGTCCTAAGGATTGTTTTGAGTTGCAGATTAGATTTCGTCTTAGGAGTATACAGTATGTGTCACTACTTCCGGACTTGAACGTTCCATCGCAGCGATTTAATCAACGGTCTTGATAAGAATGTATAGCATTTTGGAAGCTCTCAGGAAGATATTAACCTTTCAATAGGATTTATACCTCTCAAGCTGGTGATGGATTTATTGGAAGGAGAAGGGACGACGGTAATTAGAAGTATTCACTGCATAAGATTTTCTCAGTTACATCATGTGGTATTCAAGCCTTGCAGTGTTTAGATTCGAGATCATCGAACAAAGGATCAGATGACGATCTACCTTTGAATGCCAAAGAATGCATTGGATAACAGCTTATGAGCTGTAGTGTCCAGCGTTCACAACCACTGTTCTCAGAAGGCGTGTGAAGTCGAAATTTTTTCCAAGTTGAGAGGGGGTCCAGCCACTTCAAAAGTTGGGCTGGAAAGCTTTGGGGAGATCATTCTGGACGTAGCTAAGTTCTGTTGCAGAGAGGATCTCATATGCTTGAATAAGAAAAATGGGTGAGTCTTTTTTATAGTGCCCATGCAGCTTCTTTTTGAGCAAGTGACCCTTATTCTCGATTAAGAATGAAGATCGAGTTACTTTTGGTATGGAATCATATCATGTCTCGTCGGGCTACGTTCATTTAGACAAAAGAATTTGTTTACAGGACGTTCAGGGAAGCAGTAAAATATTTGGTTCACTCTCGCAGCCGGTAAAAACCGGGCAGCTGGAAGATAGACCCCCAACTTTAAGAATTTTCAGGTTTGAAAAAAAGACGAAAAGCGTACAGAGAAACTCCCTACAGAATGATAACCACAAAGCCCGGAGAGAAAAATTCTTCTGAAATCCAAATCACGTGACCAGCTAACGTTCAGAATCCGGCACTTTCGCATAAACGGCAAGACGATTTTTAGTTTTTACAATTTTCTCTCTCTCGTGATATTCAAGTCCTCAAAGTGTACTTCGTAACATCATCTACTGCATCTCCCTCCATAAGACAATTTAGGATTCCCCTTTTGAATTTTTGAGGCAGCACTTGCTGACACCCCCTAAAATGATATATTCACGATTTTATGCAATAGTAATCAGAAGGTCTGGAAGCTGAGTAATGTATGGAAAATTAATTAAAATTATTGACTTCGAAAACTGCATGCAATAGCACAGCGATTAATGGCTGTTTTTGCTATGTGGTGAGAAGTGGACGAGATAACACAGCGCGTGGTTGAAATATGCGAAATATTAGCGACGAAACGGATTTGGAGATAGAGGAGCCTATAGGGACACCTACAGCTCTGTACTAGAACGCTCACCTTGTTGGAAGCATAAAACCCGCCAGAAGGACCGTATTAGTATACTAAGGGGGCAGGGGTTGACGAAATGTCCCGTTTTTGCATTGATCAAATTTCGTAATTTTATCTAGTTTTTGACGCTTCCAACGGCTTGAGCGCTCGACTAGGGACCATACGACCCCAGTAACGTAGTTATGGATCTCAACAACTTTTTCGACCGTGTCTGCTGCCTTTAACTAAGTGCTTAATGGGCCATCGGATAACGCGCTAGAATGCTGTGACATCGAAGTATCCATGGTCTGGGAGGTACACTCTGCAGTGCTGAACACGATAACGCATGAGGTTCATTTTCTGTTTCTTGAGCGAAAAATCAAACATGATGTGTTTGAGTAAAAAATGAAGATTTTCATTTTTTCAGTTGCAAAAAAATCTAGGGAAAATTTTGAGCTTAAGGGAGCGGCCAAAAATTTTTGGAAATTCTCCACTAAGTTTTGATCTTCAGGGGTCATCAGCTCCGGCGAGGTTTAGCTAAACGGCCTCGCCGAACACTGGCCAACCCTGGTTATGATTTCATCGGGACCTTTCTTATTCAAGTCTCTCGAACATTTCACGGTGTTATGATCTACCTGAAGGCCATTACAAAAATTTTTCGAGTGCTTTTCCGAAGAACCTCTCCCCTGAGACAGCTGTAACACCTGTGGGAATTTCCTATGTAATTGGCTATATGCATATAATAAATCTTCCTGTCCTTCAAATAATTTTCTGGGAGGCACATATTGAACAATTAAAGTGTTTAACTTGTCTATCTGAAAACTTAAAGCCACCTGTATAATAGAAGAGTCCTCCTCAAATGAGTGTGTGTGGTTTCTGAATGAGTGGCGCACCAGTAGAAACAATCATAAAACTAATAGCTGTAATACCTTTTTGTCCCTTTACAATCTAGTATCATTTCACTGGAATCTCACTGCAAAAATGCCAATAAAGTTCAGTTTCGACCCTTACTTCAGACGAACTTTATTGGTACACAATCTTCCCAGGTCCCTTTCTTCAGTGAAGGAAGAAGACTTTTCATCCGTTTGAAACTTTATGGCGAATATTGTTGCATTAAAATTTTGTAATTTATTAGCAAAAGTAGTCAGGTGAAATTTTTCTGAAGGGCTCCAAGAGAAAAAAGTCGTAAAAGGAAAGATTCTCTAAAGGATCGTTAATTAGTAACAGGAAGAGTATTGATTCATAACTTACATACTTGTTACTTTTGGTCGCTCTTGCAACTAATATAAAATGAGCCATTTAATCTCGCAGGTAAACCATGAGATGAGAAAGCGGTCGACCATAATGTGTAGAAGATAATGGAAAATGGATTTGCCTTCAGTTTGGTCATATCCGTAATCATTTTTCATGATAGTATGATCAGTAATGCTATTATCAACTAGTTGTCTTATCATTTTGTGAAGCTGCTTCAAACTTGTATTGTACGAAAAACACTGTATATTGATATGTAATATGAATGAATTCTTATTTATACATTTCAATATACTAATATGTATAACGTTTTTAGAATAGGCGTTTCTACATAACAAACTTTTCAAGTACTTAATATCACGACTCAATGAAATCGTTAAATAAATTAGAAGTCTTAGCTACTCTTAGAAGGCACTCTCTGTATATATAACAGATTGATTTAATGCAGAATTGAAATCTTCGAATGAAAATATGGAAAACGTATTACACTGAATTTAAGATTGTATCTCGTTTTATTGAAAGGTTTGGTTATAATCACATTATTTATTATCTTCAAGTCCAAGGTCCAAATAATTACAATGGTATTCATTGAAGTGAGCTCCCTTCTTTCAAACTCACTGGGTATTTTTTAGTATATATATTTTGTAGCCTATCAAGAATGTAGTTTTGTATACAGTTGTGAATAAGAAAGAGATTATCCATATATCCTATAGGGATAAAACGTTTTATGGGAAAAGAAATTTTCTCCATTGAGAATTCATATTTAAAGATTGAAAGCGTTAAATCGGCAACTAAGAGGACTAAAAAGTTACCACCTTGCTGGAGACTCTATTGATTTGTTTATATATAATTTGTCCAAAAGGTGCAGAAGCAGTTCTTGAGCAAATAATCAGTAAAATATACAAGATCTGTAGACGGTATAGTACCTGTGCTTATTAGATTTAACTTCATTTAGTGTAGTATATAGTTTTTATACCCATTAAAAGCAATGTACTTTTTTTTTTTACCTGCGTTCTTGAAATGCAAATTTGTAGCAATTTTTTTAATATTTTATACATATAACATCATCATGGGAATGTAAATTTGCTTAAACATGTTAGTGAAATCAGCAGAGAATAGTTTCTTTTCTCTCTCTTTTCCTCATCTCTAAGTCTGTGAGTTTATTGCTTATATTTATGTCACTAATCGACCAATAATCCAATGAAATTTTTATTTCTGCTTTTAATAGATTTGTTACTATTTTTTTGAAGTGATCTTTTATGTAGGTGAAAAATATTTTTTTAGTTCCTCTGATAATGGTTTGTTTATTCCATTACAATTTAAGTGATGAATCTAAATTTACCTGGACTTTTTATGGAGCTTCAATTTTGTATCACAATAAAATGTGTGGAATATTAGCATCAGTAAATCACCCTTAATTTTCTATATTGTTATATAAAGTGTTCTGTATCTATTAAATATGTCATCCAATAGTTTCTCTATCAAATTTTTCACATGTATTGTCACTGTCTCTTATATTGGAAATTATTATTTTGATAAGCTAATGACCCATTTCTGTGCCCATTGTCTGCAGATAGTATTTTTTACAAAGTGCAGAACTATCATTATTGCTTGCTTTATCAAGAGGACATATGATAAAATTGTTCTTGAGTTCATCCAATTCAAATCTTGTATTATATTCCATATAAGTATTATTCATCATATCAAGTTATTAGTAATGAAGAAAAGGTTTGAACTAATAATTTTTGATGTTTGTCTTGAGCCAACTATTCCATATCAACAAGGATATTTGTCATCAGTCATTCTATATTTGACTGAAACTGTCACTTACAAAATGTATCCACTACATTATCAAATCCATCTATTGAATATCTCTTTCTAGTAGTTTTATTATTTTGGATTCATATTTAAGTACCGAAACTCTCAGGATCCTTCTAAGACTTTTCATCAGACACCCTAGTAAGGAGTCTCCAGTTATAACATGTCCGTGTTTCTTATCTACATATTTCTTATATCTTGATATATTACATATGCAATCTTGTTGAAATTGTCTGTGCAAGCTATCGAGATTGAGACTCCTCAGAGCATTATTATAGTTGATAACTTTTTCTGAAAAGGAGGCAGGTAAGTATATATATCACCCTGGAAGGCAGGTATGTGACATTAGTGCCATTTTTAATTAGATCACTTAAATAAATATCATTAAAGATTCTATTAATATTGGAAAAAATGTGAATAGCTGAAATTTAAAAATACTGACTATACGTATATATAAGTATTCAATATATGAACACTAAGACATTCTGAAATAATTGAGATAGGTGTTGTAGAAGAAAAGTTGCAAAATTATTAGTTGTAAATATAACATGAAATCTGTACATGAAGTACTGTACAAGGAGGCACTCAAAAAAGTACATGTGTATCTTAAATGACCAATTGTATAATTAAAATATTTAGGATATTATTCACAGAAAAGAACAGAAGTCAAACCGTCTAGCGCGATGGGGCGACCACAGGCCGGTGCCAAGTCTACTATTCAGACCTGGTTTTTGTTGGAGGATAATAATGAGGCTATATCGTCTAGCACGACGAATATGTTAGCCCTGAAAAATTGTGAAAGAGTACAAGAAGAAAGATTTGGTTGACATTTGTCTGCGTAAGCATTAAAAAGTGTATAAATTGATGTTAAGGAAAAATGAAATTGAAAAAGACAGACTTGTTTGGATAAGTTCAGGTTCTAATCCATTTATGAACTGATGAAGTTTGTTAAAACTGATTGCTTATTAGCGTGTATGTAAATGAAAACAAGATTAGTTGAATAATGATTGAAAGTAAGGTTATCGAAAAACGCAGAATAATGCGTGATAATAATAAAACATGCCATTAGTATTGTTATCATCATCATTTTTTGCTATAAATATTGTGATAGTAATATAGCTCAACCCACTTATGGTACTAACAAAAAATGGCAAGTTAACGTGTTGATGGTACAGTAAACCGTGTTCATGCATGATAGGGTGAAATGATAAGGAATGGTGGTATGGGGTTTATAAAAAGGGAAAGGCAAGATAGGTTCTTCTTTTGTCTCGATCAACAGCACACTTCACAGCTCGAAGATTCGACAACACTTGGAGATTCGACAACGCTCGACGAAGACAACACTCGACAACATTCGACAACGCTCATCGTCGCTGTGCACCCATCTTCTGGTGCCAAGCTCAGAAGATATATCAGGCGATTACTGCTGTGAAGAACGAAATAAACGTGTGCTTTACAAATCGTGTTCTTGCAAAGAGAGGGCGGAAATTGCACACACACAACATCATTCACTCACCTCTCTAGCTGTCAGACTTCGACGTCTTAATAATTTCCACTCCCAAGTTTTGATTTTTTCATGAGAGGTTTCTATCAACCCACTATGAAGAAACCTGTCGTAGCAGTTTGCAGTTTTTTTCTAACGTGTACCCTGATTTCAAAGAAATGCGAAATGGGAAATCTGGATTGCAGACTGGTCTACTACTATTTTTTAACATCAAATGTTGTTAATCTCTTACATTACCGTTTCAGTTCCGCAGAACGGCTGAATCAAGAGAAAAAGGCGGCATTTGATAGAGATGATTTATTCGGGGATTCTCCAATTGATCTTTCAGGGGAACCCCCGTTTGGTGAACGTAGTCCGGGAGATAATTGGTACTCCCGCGGTCGAGATAATCCTCTCAACGCGATGAACAGGAGAGGAGCTTCTAATCAACTTTCAAAACCTTTGTGTTCATGACGCGATTCATTCTTTTAGGTTCTTATTCGAGTCACCCTAGTTCTGAGGCTACCTCTAGTCGTGGCATGGTCAGTTTTTCCGTGGTATGGTCGAGGTGGATTTGTGGACAGGGTAAAGGGCAATGACCGAAGGCACTCATGGACGGGCAAGGTGCGTGTCGTACTCAGGCACGACCGATGGCCGAACCGGTTTTTTCTGCCACGTCGGGGCAAACGAGAGACATTTTGGGAAAGCTCTGCCTTCCAGTTTTCCACGAGAGAAACGGGAGACGTCGGGGGTTGGCGCCGTGGTAATCAATCAACTCGATTGGACCGACAGCAAAACGAAACATTGCGAAATTTGGGAAGGGTTGCCAACACACTCAGGCACTGGTTCGATTCGAGCGCCGTCAGAACGAGGTTGGACCGTTGAACCGCTCTGGCTCGAAACGAAAAAAGGGGCGGGGTCAACTCGAAAAGTGGCTCGTTCGTTTCGGGAATGACATCGGTCCACCTCTCAAAGCCGGGATTACAGTCTCGATGATTTCGTAACTACTCCGTGGATCGTGCGTCGGTCCACCTTTCATAGCCGGGACTGCAGTCTCGGCGATGACGTCATGCCTTCGTGGATCGTGGTTCGGTCCACCTTTCATAGCAGGGATTCTATGATGACGTCATCATCTTATTAACATCGATTCTACGCCCTATAACCTTCATAGCTGTCATCGCGATGACGTCATCTTTGAATTTCGAGGCATGGTGGCTGTATGGCTTTGCCACCATGCTCGAAAAATCAAGCATGACATCCTCGCGGTGACCGCTATGAAGGGTGTGGGCCTAGAATCGATGCCAGCAAGGTACTGACGTCCTGGTTTTAACCATGAGAATCCTACACTTAAACAAATACTTGAAGTTATTAACTTTCGACAATCAGTTTTCTAGTGAATCGTTTGCACTGATTTATAGTTCAGAGCTTTTGTTCATTCTTGCCCTGCTTTTCTTCTCATACTGTCGTTTTCAGAGCTAAATTCCGGTCCGCTAATGCGGATTACCGCTCTTGCATCATGCAACACTGTTATGATCGTGCTGGAGAAAAGGTGAATCGTGCCGAGACTAACAAGGGAACTATTTTTAGTCAGCCTGGCCACTCCGGATGAAATTTACATTTCTAGAACCGTTTTCGGCATAGAATCCGATTACGATCTTCGCAGCTGCCTAAAAACACTCTAAAAAAAGTTATACGTGTTTGTCAAAGCCTGGGGGGCAAGGTAAGGGGCGTCCCTATAAAATTTTCAGGGTGTTTTGCGAAAAATTTTGGATTCGGCTTGAAGCTAGTATGCAGGGATAGTCTGGGGTGCTGAACACGAATCTGTCCGTTTGTCGAAATTCTGAAGTATGTTAAAGGTTACGATAGGTACCATGCCATTTAGGCGGTAAAGCCTACCTTAGTATTTCGAAAATCGACACCAGGACACTAAATCCGTATTCACCACCCCGGATAACCCCCGCATACAAATTTTGGAGTCAAATCTGAGACTGATCGAACTACCGAACACCCATACGAAATCTACCGTAACCTGCCGAAAATTGATGAACGGACCTCAGACTCATGCTCAGCACTCCAAATAACCATCAGAGAAAAAAATTTGAGCCAAGTCTATCGTAGCACTCCGAAAATCGTCAAAAGTCGCGATTTGCCATGAAATTTCCCCACGATGGGAAGCTTTGAACGAATCTAGTCGAAAACTTCGGAAAATCGACAAATAAACCACAGAATTTTTTTCAGCGCCCCAAATAATCCACCTGGGAGGATTTTAAGTTAAATCTGGAACACTTTCTTAAATTTATACCAGAGCCTTGTAATTGGAAAAAAATGAACATCCAACCAAAAATCCGTCGAAGTCCAAAACGCTATCAGTCTGCACTAAATTCAGAAAATGTGCCTTCACCCAAAGTTACCTCAGTGGGTAGTTTTGGGCGGTGAGCACAACATACTTAGCGGTGCCTGAAGGCCACAACTGCGCGCTGACGGGGCTCCCATTGGGTGAAATTTTAAGTTGGGTGCTGATCTCTTCCGACCTTTTCCCCATGATGGAAAGATGCTCAGAACGACGCGGTCATCTTGCGACGCTGAGCAAAGAACAATTAGGGCGAAATCGGTGCAGTTCACTGTGTTGTCACCATGGGTTAAATCTCATGAATTTCGCACTGATAAAAGCGAACAGCTCAAGGTTTCCTCGCTTCCCCATATTGCTTCTTTTCTCAACGAGAGAAAAGGACGAAAATCGACTAACACACACTTTCGAGTAGTAGGCTTTTATTCGTATTTTTAATTATGTACTGCTGTTCCCGCAAACACATTCCGGTGCGCCCTTGCGGACAACGGCTGTTGAGTATCACATATGTACAGTCGGCATGGATCCTAATGATACTTTGTGAACCCTAATGAAGGTTGGCGCAAACTCGGTGCCATATGCCATCACATAGGTGCACCGAAATTGTCCCAACCTTCAATATGGAACGCAGAGTATCATTAGTGTCCATGCCGACCTACCTCTTAATCACTGACTCCTAACAACGGAATGCCAATTTAATACAAGAAATGACGTTCCGAAATGCTCGATTCTCAATAATCCTTTGGTTTCTGAGACGGGGTTCGCTGTAGAAAGTTTTAGGTCCGCCGATAGAGGACCACTTTGCTTGATCTTCTTGACAACAGTATTGGGGAAAATCAGCAAGAAACTGGTGAGAAAAATATAAAAGGTCTTAATTTTGAGAGTGATAGAGCTCACAGCCATTTCAAAACACGGTCTCTCTTTACCACCCAATACCTACCATTTGAAGTGCAAGTAGCATTCAAGAAAATTTGCCATTTGGTTGTGGAGCACCAGTTTAGAAAGGTGTAATGCCAGAATTAACAGGACGTTTCAATTAGTTTTGACACTTTTGCAGCAGTGCTTTCCAAATTTTGGCTATATTAAAGGCAGTGTTCACGATGATTTTCGTTCCCGAGATTTCCACTCAAAACAAAGCGTTGGCCACCGAGTGTTACAGAAATTGCGAAGAAACGGCGAGAAACGCACTAGAACGTCATATTCCAGTGACATTAATCTCTGGCCTGGACTAGTTTTCCAGTTGTATGAACATGTTCACGGTGGTTGTCACCGGTGAAAAATGGGATCAGTCAAAAATGGAAGAACATTCCAGGCAAAATAGCACTAGTTTGGGTCCGAAAAAAAGAACGGAACAACAGAAAGCAAATAATTGTAAAGGACGGACCCACAAGTGATTTCATTGCCACAACGAACAGTTCCTGTGAGAGTAAAGGATTTCGTGACCTTCTGGTGCGTTTTTCTCGATTCCTTCGTCATTTATGTTCTACCCGGGGCCAAACAATCGATTTAGCTATTAATCTCAAAATCGAAGATTATCATGAACACTGCCTTTAAGGATCAGATCTGGATCTCCCTTCAGAAAAAACTCAACTTTTTTTCACCGTGGCACTGCCTTAAACCGGGTAAGGAGAACATTCTTTCCGCTCTCTGATGCACAAAAGTAGACTTTTTGTGGCTGGAATGGATTTGACTCAAATCATACTCTTAACCACCCTGCTAGAAGAGATTGACCTTGCACTAATGAATGCATCAAAATCTATTTCTGAAAAGCCAAACGCTGAAACACCAAAAGGAAACATGAAAAGTTCCACGAAAGAAATACACGGAAATCAGTAGTGTGAGAATGCGAAAAAGGTGGTTCTATGTGAGTCGAATTAGGATTTATTCATGCAATTAAGGCGAGGAATGGTTTTATTTAGCTAAAAAAGTTGCTGAAGTTTGATCAGTAAAAATTTCGATAAATTTCGGGATCAAGTCGGTAAATGGGTGAATCGAAATTTCCCGAAAACGACCGGTAAATCGATAAGGCTGTAAACGGTAAGTGCACACCCCTGGTGGGGAGTCTGAGCGGAATTGCCATGCTTCACACCCCGTAGACCTGCACCCTGGTGTTCGATTGCTTTCCGCTAATTTCGTGATTTCTTACATCAAGGAGCAACATAAGTTGGCAAACATGTTTCAAGAAGATCTTGAAATAGTATCGCCCGTGGCGGGTTTATATTCACCAAACGGATCCAATTTTCTTAATTTTCAGAAGAAAATCAAAAAGAGATAAAGTTCCGTTCTGATGAGGCTGACTGACTAACGCTAGAGAAAGAAAATAGTGAACAATTCTTTTTTTGAAGATTTGAGCACATTTCGTATTGCAGGAGACAAGAGAAGACAGTGACAGCTGCATCTGTTCAAAATGTGTTGGCAACCCTTCCCGGCATGGAAACTAGTGATACTTTGCGTTCCCTATTGAAGGTTGGGGCAAATTCGGTCCACCTAGAGTTCGAGCAATAATTTTGGTCTTAAAAAATGGACGGGGCTGCAAGGGTAGATCACTCTGCGCGAATCGAAACCCACTCTCTGGTGAGGCCGCCAACCCCGCTCGGCCAGCCACCTGGTCCATGCGTCAGACTAAATCGAAAACGGAAACAATATGTGCTAGCATATGGCACCGAGTTTGCTCCAGCCTTCAGTAGGGAACGCAAAGTATCACTAGGGTCCATACCGACTGTACATATGTGATACTACGCTCGTGCTTGCATGAAGGTTCTTCGAAGATTATTTTGGTTGCATGGAATATGTGGAGAAACCGAGATCTAGAAACTTAACCGAATTTACCTTTTTACCGTATTTACCGAAGAAAATTGGAGAATGGTGACCGTCGGAGAATTAGCGTTGGTTTTTGGCAAATTACAGTAGATTGCGTAGGGGTGTGCGGTAGTTGGGTCAAAGTCTCGGATTTGACTCAAAATTAGTATGCGGGAATTATTCGGGGTGGTGAATACGGATTTAGTGTCCTTCTGTCGATTTTCGAAATGTTAAGGTAGGTTCTCCTGATTAAATGGCATGGTACCCACCGTAACCTACAATAAACTTTAAATTTCGACAAGCGGACTCCAGATTCGACTTCAGCACCCTAGACTACCCCTGCATACAAGCTTTGAGCCAAATCCGAATTTTTTCCAAAACATCAGAAAAATTTCATAGGGCCGGCCTCACCTTGCCGCCAGGCTTTGAAGAACGCGGATAACTTCTTTCACAGTGGTTGTAGGCAGCTGCGAAGGCCGTAATCGGATTCTACGCCAAAAACGGTTCTAGGAATGTACATTGCGTCCGGAATGGCCAGGCTGACTAAAAACAGTTCCCTTGTTACTTCCGGCACGATTCACCTTTCTTCCAGCTGTAAGGTGATAAGGAATTTAGAGAGAGAGCGGACACGGCTGGAAAGTTTAAGGTGGTAGAGGATACGGAGGAGAGGGTAGACAGTGATAACGGCTGGCAATAAGTCAGGCACGGGGGTCGATGCGTGCGGCTGCGCTACGGCACCGCCCATCGACACCGCCCGAGCCGTGGTGTCTTGGGAGGGTTCTCTCACCTCCTAGAGAATTCTCTTCTATCTAGGGTAGGATTTGCGCAGCTTATTGATTACCCATTCCTGCCAGCCGGCATTCTCTTCGTGCAGCGCCTCGTCTTCTCCTACTGTCTCTGAGTAATCTCCACGTTGCTGACAGCCAGCCGCCATCGCTCTGCTGCCACCTCGCCTTGGACCTACTGCCGCCAGCTCGCCTGTGTTCTAATGCTGCCAGCTAACCTCTTCTCAGTGCTGCCAGCCGTTGTCTTCGCCTGCTGCCATCAGCCGCTGCCGTCTAGTGTCAGCGTTGATAGGGGCCCCGTATAGTGGCGCGTGTGATCCGTAACTTGCTTCTAGACAAAATTTTTAAAGGGGTTTCCGGGAAATTAGAAAGTGGTTAGGGAGTGAGCTATGTAGGGACACAGCCGAAACTCATCTTGTGCGCACAACCCCTGGGAAAATCAACTTCACTCGTTTCGGTTAACTGTGGCTACTAGTGATCTGTCCGTGGGATTATTTTGTTCTGTTGTTATATTGTTTGTTTTATTGTACTCACGTTTTTCTCGGATAACTGCTTTCTACGAAAACGCACGATTATGAAAGTGTTGCGTGATGCAAGAGCGGTAATCCTTAATTGTGGGCCGGAATTTAGCTCCGAAAACGACAGTATGAAAAGAAAAACGGGGCAAAACTAACAAAAACTCTGGTCTATAAATCAGTGAAAACGAATCACGAGAAAACTGATTGTTGGGTTTTAATAAATTCAAGTATTCGTTGCAGTGTAGGCTTCTCATGGTCAAAACCGAGATGATGACGTGAGCAGTATGCTAGCATCGACTCTACGCACTACACCCTTCATAGCGTTCACCGCGACGACGTCATCCTTGATTTTTCAAGCATTGTGGCAAAGACATATAGCCACCATGCTCCGAAAACCAAGCATGACGTCATCGCGATCACAGCTATGAAGAGTATAGGGCGTAGAATCGATGGCAACAAGATGATGACGTCATCATCTTATTAGAATACCTGCTATGAAAAGTGGACCGAGCCACGATCCACGAAGGCGTGGCGTAATCACCGAGACTGCAATCCCGGCTATGACAGGAGCACCGATGTCACTCCCGAAACGAACGAGCCACGTTTCGGTTCGACCCCACCCCTTTTTTCGTTTCGAGCCAGAGCGGTGCAACGGTCCAACCTCGTTCTGACGGCGCTCGAATCGAACCGGTGCCTGAGTATGTTTTTTTTTAATTCATTCACATATTAGGTTTGTGTCTTATGCCTCAATTTGATGATACAATATTTGTGGATATATCTTTCTAAAAGCCGATTCTCACCTTTCATATGCTTTTAGGAACGTGTTTTCGGCGAGACCAAGCAGGAGGCGCGAAAATGGGGTCAGGCTCTTAGGAGAGGCCACATCAACTTTGCAAATGATGTTGCCGAGGTAATACTTGATGCTGTTTAATAACCTTTCTTTAGCTGTGGAGCTATGGTGGTGAGACAGACCTGTTCTTGCGTTGAGTTCATACAAGTGGGTGGGAACTCCATTCATTACGACATGGTCCCTGGGGAATTCTTCAGGACGATTGAGTTCCTCGTTTAAAAGATGGTGCCAAAAAGTTTGGGGTTCGAGGCGTTGGCCAATTGAAGTGGCCGCGTGGATTTATGTTGAACTCTGAGAAAATCGGTACCGCTGGTTTCGCGATAGCCCCGAGATTCTCGCTAGTATCGCGATGGGGTATCGGCAGTTGATTGGCGACTCAGCGATTGTGGAAAAGTGGTGCGTGACGCAGTGGCCCCGCGATAGCCTTATGTCGGCTCCGCAATCCGATAAAGAGGTAATGCCGACAACACGGCTCCTCGGCAAAATCGCGTCGGCACCGCGACGAGTAAGCAGGCTTTCAGTATCCCGTCGGCTCCCTGTTCGACACACCTCCGAACTGGCGCACATGAGTCACACTGCAGTATCGATCGAAGTTCCAACCAGACTCGCCTATTTCTTTTCCGGTGCTGTCCTAACTCGTGTTTTTTTATGTTATCCACATTTGGACCACAGCATACACCGCCTATGCAGTGAAATTGCATTTATATTGAGTCTCCATCCCACGCAATAAGTCTTTTCTATATTGTGACATGAACAAATATATTGTTGATCGCTTTTTTTTTGCTTTCACGTCTCCGCGCATTGCGCTTCTTGTCTTTTTCGAGATTTCGGTTTCAAAACTGAAGCAACCGCGATCTCAGAAACAATGCCATTTCTTACATTTCTTGAATTTTCGGATGTTTTTCGGAGTCTTCCTGAATTTCTGAATTCATCCCTTACGTAGAGGGCCGAGTTGACATGGTCATTCGACGCTGGTTTCCGAATAAACGAAACAACATTGCGTTTTCAGATAAAGAATTGCATATTGTTCTCGAAAAAATTGTAATTTAAATGGCAACTGTCAGAAAGTCTTAAATGAACGAATTTTCAAAATATTACTTTTTTGAAACTTATGAAGGAGGGAGTGTAATTCAATTATCTCTTTTTGAATTGCCCGCTCGAATGAGAATTTCAAATAAAAACTTTTCGAAATTTCCGAGTGAGTGAACTAATCCGAAAACATTACTATATTCGTTTGGTACCAATATTCGAAAAAGTTCTCGGCCTAATCGATTCGACTTTTCAAATAGTTCATAGATATTTCTGCACATATATTATCGGAATAATCGGAGAACCGAACACTCAAATGTTTTTAAATGAATCCTTAAGAAAGCGGATATTTGGATTTCATAAATTATTCGAATTCTCGAGAAATCCGACAATTTTAGTTCCCAGATGAATCGAGTACTCGAGTATAAAACGAATAATACGATTATTATTCAATAAATTATTCGGTCCGATTCCAAGTCTAATACGTAGTGTACAGCAGGGCTGTGCGTAATTACGAATCACGAATTACGAATCACGGGCGTTTTTGGCAGTTTTTTTACGATTTACGAAATTTCGACCGAAAATCGTAACGAATTTTAAAATTGAGGATTTAAAAATCGAACAATGTAAATTTGCGGTCTAGAGCATAGATGAATACAACACTTCTTTCACATTACTGATATTTGATTATCCTTTCTAATTTAGAGTTTTAATGAAACCTTACCATGACATTCCCAGGCGGGAGTAGTCAACAGCGGACGTATCGGTCATGGCAAAATACACATAATTGCTGATAACTCAGACAGTCTGGGGTAGTACGTAGGCACAATAGGGGTTGCACTCCGGTACAAAGGGATTAGCAGCGCCCCTGCTGTAGCTACTGCTAACACCAGGAACTCCAGCCAACTAGCAGGAGCTCCTGCCAACTAGCAGGAGCTCCTGCTGCTTGTGCTGGGATATAAACCCTTCATTTACCATGGCTTTCGTGAGATCGGCAGGAGGGGTTGAATCCCAGCATGCATAGGTAGCCCTTCTCCTAGTGTCTGCTTACCCTCTCCTTTATGGATTTGTCTGATACGAATGAACATTGCAGCATCCTATTGTACGACGGCCGAGGGTATATAAAGCGGCCAGTCTAGCTGAGGGAGCAGTTGACAGTTTGAGGCCGGCCTGCGTTACTTGCTGGAAGTTAATTTTGGACGCTGAGGGGATCGTCCCCATGGCCCATCGCGAGGGAAGCCTCCCCGTGGTGGACCGTGGCAACAATGATGTCTTTGTTGCGGGCCGTGGCGAGGTTGGCCTCCTTGCTGCTGGCCGTGACAAGGATCATACCCTACACCGCTAAAGTGGGTGGTAGTCCCACTTCTTTCTGCGTTTGCAGAACAGGCTGTCAATAACGAGGTGTTGGAGCACACGTTAGCAGGATATGCTGCCGTTAGCAGCAGCTTCTGCTCACAAAGAGGGGTTGTATCGGATGTTTGCCCTGGAATACAACCCCTTTTGTGCCGACGTACTACCCCCATACTGTCTGAGAACGAGTTTTGGTATGACCGACCGCTCCGCTTCTCACACTGATCAGATCAAATTTATTATTGGGTTCTAACCTTTCCTTGTGCGAGCCAGGTCGGTTGAACCGGGTTCCACAGATGCTTATCTCCATGCAAAGCTCTCGCCCTCATGATGAACACGAGAGAAGCAGACATTTGGTGGGGCTAATATCTATATACGAGCGAAATTCCGGTCCGCAGTTGCAAACAGCCCCTGTTGCAACACGTACTGCAAACAGAATCGAGCTGGAATTATGAGGTCTTGGCGTGACTAATTGTCGTCTCACCACGATAACCTTCAAGTTGCTGTCTGCAACAGTGGTTGTCTGCAACTGCGGATATAAATTTCATCCTGTAAATCTATTACTATGGAACGCTCTACCGACATGTTTGGATTCTAAAGTAAACCAAGGTTGGAACCTATCGCTGCAGAATTTCTTTGATATCAGGTCTCAATCAATCTTTGCCGTGCATCTGTTTTCAGCTGTAAAAAGTTACAAGAGAAAAACTAGTAATTTTTGTTTCAAAATCTGCTAAAGGATCGGGAAAATATTTTTCTAACCTGAAAACATTTATGTCTATTTCACGGAGAATTCCAAAATAACCTTGGATAGATGTCTATCTCCATAGACAATTAGGCTACGGGAGGGTAAGCGGTATTTCTAAAATTCCGTTCGAAAGATTTCCACAAAATCTCTGGTTGCAGAGTATCTTACTTTTACGGAAAATTATTGAAGCTTTTAAAATAGAGAATACAAGCAAATTCCAAAGCAAAAGAAAAGAAAATTCGATAAATTGCGTATTTCTGAATACAGAGATTTGAAGGAAAGCTCCGCCCTTTTGCATTTCAGAACCCCAAACAAACTTCACCTCTTGGACCGCATTATTGGTACTTGATTAAGTTTTTAGTCTCAGTTTTGTCTATTCATGTCATCGAAACACCTCATCACTAGCGCTGAGATGTTTCCACATCGACGAAGGTTTCAACTGTGTGTGGGCTTATTACTCATTATCACTTACGATTTACGAATTACGAGGAATTTGAAAAGTTGCAATTTACGATTCACGACATCATAAAAATCAGTTACGCACGCCTTCGCTGTACAGTGCTGGTTATAATTGTTGCGTTTTCAAGAGTGAGCCATGTGTCATTCCAGAAGAATGTGCACACTATGATAATTACGAATATCTCTTTAGATTCCCGAATGGACCGTTTTGAACAGAGTTATGAAAAAAGGGCGAAGAAAAAACGCTTTTTTGAGTTTTGTTTTTGCCGAAAATACAAAAATTAAAGCCGATTTTGTACTTGGTGATTTCCCACAAAACAAAAATTCGCTTCATTCGAGTTACAGACTTTGTTTTCATTTTTGGTTGTCTCGTGCTTTTTCGAATAAACGACTTTCAGCATGATCAATTGCTCGTAGTACCATCGTACATAGATAACACACCGGTTAGAACCAGAACTGAAAGGAAAGTGACCAAGGAGAGTCATTGAGGCTGCAGTGAACTCTGTTACAGTAAATGAAAATATTACTTGCAGGAAACTCCCGAAGCAGCTGATGATGACCGATGAAGTCACACATCCACTCCACGTAAAATTCCTTTGCCAGGAAAAAGCTATGGCGAAGCCTTCAGGAGACTTCCACGGATTCCGCATTAGTGTGCCGTGCCCACTCAAGAGTGACCCTGAGGCGAACCGACTAGATCATGTGCTCGAAGAACTCCCGAGGAGCATGTCAATGATAAGATTCGATAACGTGTTCCGTCTGGCTCAACTCATAGAAATCTGGATACAAGAAAACAGATCAGAGAGAGAAAAGCTGGTGGACATGGCAAGAAAAGCAAACTGTTTTGGAACGGGAGCACTTGCGGTTGCCCTGCTGTACTTCCGAGAGAATTGTCTCCACTTTCGGCTCTCTGAAGAGTGGCTGGAACCAAGCGACTTCTATCATGAAAGTATACAGGTGGACGGAGGAAGTATGAAATTGAGCAAGATCTACCAAACCGCCATGACCTCAATGAAAGGAAAAAAACTGGAATGGGTATCAAATTCTTTTGTTTTGTATCAAATTCGTATCAATAAAAATTCTATCAAATTTCGCGGCCTTGACTTGAACGCATGAGGACAAGCGATGTTAACTTGATCATGGGCATGGCTCCGAGAGAACAAAACTCAAAGGAGAGCACCATGATATGGTACAAAACTATGGAAAAGGTAGCAATCATCCGAAACGCAATGGAACCAATACTCTCCATAGGATGGTTAGGAGATGATGCAGAGCCACGGCTATGGGATCACCCCACAAGATGTTTGGGTTGCGACCCCCACGATGATTATGGAAACATCGGAAAATTTAAACTCAAAACTTGGCTCGAAGATGTTAGGAAGTACTGGACACCATCATGGCCTGAGCCGAATGCGGTGCCAGTGGAATCGTACCACCGGAAAAGACCCCACACGGAAATGGCAGCAGAGCCAAGAAATATGGCCCATTATCACCCGAACAAACGATCAAAATACCACTGTAAGTTCGGAAAGAGTGAAGGGAACACTCTTCCAGACCCTTGGGAGTTGTGCGGACATAGACCTCTTTCAGATCGTGCCTGATTGAAATGGCCATTATCAATACCCTGTTTTCGTCTTTTTTTCTGTTTGTTTTGGTAAGTCGACTCTGATAATAATTTCTTAGGCTATATAAGAGCACGAAAGTGCCAGTAGGGTTCATTCTGCCGGTTCGACATTCTGCCAACTGGGCTACCAACATCTCTCTTCAGAAGCATCCGACCAGCGACGCCACTGAAGACTTCAACGCCGACGCCAACAGCAACTGAAGAAGATTCGTCGCCTGGGAGACAAGAAGTCGGTGGCTGCAACACCCATTGTAAATAAAGGGTATTGCACTTGTGTCGTTGTTGGGGAGACATAAGACGTCGCGCCACACCACACAGACCGCTTGCGCGACTTTGTAACTAAATCAGTAGGATTTGGACTTTTCAGAATGAAATTATAATTGAAGATTTGCTACGAAAAGGGTGGTAAGTATTTGTATACGATTCTAGAAGGTATATACGGAACATAACTGTTTTCTCTGATTATCTCTGATTATTATAAATGTACTATTAATCACTTTTTTAAAGGCAGTGGTCACGATGAAAAACGTCATTGAAAAAACTACAAAAATCAGCTTAAATCGAAAACAGCTGAAAAACTAGGAAGGTAGCGCGGTGAAAAACGACCTAGAATTAGAGTTTCTAGGGCCTAAAGAAGCCAGTTCGTGCACACGTGCACAGCGATGACGAAAAGACTGCAGTCTCATGCCGAGCAGTCAAAAATCATCGACATTCAGAGGAAAAAATAAATGCAAATTTAACGAGTAAAAACAGTTGAACAATGAAAGCATCACTTTAGTCAATGTTTTTGACCAGATGTGTACATAAATTCGAAGGTTCATTGACTGAAATTCAATTTCAAGCCAGCTGATGTTCTTGATATAAGAGGTCATCGATGGATATGCTGTGGAGTGGGCTCGTCCACCTTCAAAAGACAGGAAGGTTCAGGATTCAAATTTCGCCCAAAACAGTGGTTTTTTTTTCACAATTTTTTCTTATAGGTCCTACTACTCGAGACCCAGAAAAGGGTTTAAAGAGAAAAAGACGACAAGCATATTTGATCGCGACCACTGCCTTTAAGGTTTACATTATCTAAAACACCATGAATATATTGTATTTCCACATCTAGCAAATGCTTATATTCAAAAAGATAGGCCGTGTTTTGCAGCGATTCAAGGGCGTTTACAGTTCACCTCCGCACTGCCGTTCAGTCCGCAAAGTGCACACTGCTTGCGAATGCGTGCTGCGGTGCGGTTGCGAGGATCTTCGGACAGGAATGTGGAATCACCCGGGCGGTTTTCGCCTTTGGTGCCCGGTTGATCTCACCGCCCGGGTGGTCCCACATCTCTGTTCTGAGGATACCCGCAACCGCGCCGCAGCATGCTTTCGCAATCAGGGTGCACTTTGCGGACTGAACGGCAGTGCGGAGGTGAACTGTATGTGTTTTATCGTAGCACTCACAACCTTAACGTGTGACAGACTGTATAAACAGAGACAGGCTCAGGTAGAATGCTTTACTTCTCAGTACGCTCAAAATCTGCATATTATCACATCGCCATGCGCCGATCTGCCATCGAGGTGTATCGTGCGGAGGTCATAACGTTCCTTTGTAGACATGAAACTGACACGAGAAAGCGGGTACGTGCTCTCTCTGTAGCATTTCTGGAAAAATCGCATTTTTCAAAAATTCCTGAGTTGACTCGGGAGTCCTACGACGGAGACGTCACGAAAGAGCAGAGCACTTACTTTGTGATGATTACATTTGTGGAAGACGCGAAGTACTGGCTTGATTTGAACGTGCGATTTTGTCCACCCTTCCAACAAAAATTCTCCTCGGCTATCCGTCGTAGCCGAGGCAAGAAATCTCCCTACCGAATCTGTGAGAAAATGTCGCTGGAGTATGATCGCAATCAGCATTTTCAAAAAAAATGCCTACGTTGTGATAACCCACCGAACCAAAGCCGAAAAAACAGATAGTCAAAGCAGCGAATTACTTACTCCTTCCGATGGCATAAAGCTTGACAACGACGTCGCGTGCTGGAAAACCCTTACACCTAAGTCTACCTCTGACGTCGGCTGATTGTGATCGTCCTTCTGGTATAGAGTCCACAGCACAATGACAGCGAAACCAGAAGAATTGTCACTGAAAGGCGCATATCTAAATCATAGAACTTCGTTAGATGAAGAAGAAATGTAGCCAGCTGTGAACGCCTACGAGTTTGTCGTAGCCGGTATTGTGTCAGAGAGCAGACGTCGCTAGTAGAGTGTTGGAACGAATAATTTTTTTTGAATATTCGAATAAACGAATAATTCGAATAATCCACTTCTTCGAATATTCGATTATTCGAATAAACGAATATTTCACTTCTTTGAATATTCGATTATTCGAATGACCCGAATAATTCACTTCTTTGAATATTCGAATATTCGGACTATTCGAATATTCGAATATTATTCGAATAAACGAATATTTGGGCAACACTATCGCGTACTATCCCATCCAATCCACTCGGGCAAACTGGGGCATCGATAACAGGTTGAGAAGTTGTCATCTCATAAACTGCACCCTCTTGACAACTCAAATCGTTCGCATTGTAAGCCTGACAACTGCCCGTTGCCCAGCGACGTCCGCCTGTTGTCGGGCTGTTGACATTTTGACCTGTCGCGTTTAGCGGCCTATTTAGCAGCTGTTCACATCCTGCAAGACTTTTATGTGGCTTAGGAACTACTTTGCATCGACCCGCGTCGCGGTCGGCGCATCGACATGCATCGCGGTCAGCACACCTACACGCATCGCGGTCTGCACACCGACACGCAGCGTGGTCGGTACACTCACGCGTCGCGGCTGGGTCGCTTACCCTCCACTGAGGCCGCCACCGGATGGGCAGGGCTTCCAGATGCTGGGCGGGGCCAGTATACCGCATACTTGGGTAATTGAACCGGCTGCACTCTTGTCACTTAAATTTAGCATACACGCTCGTAAACGTGGTTGAGATACTAACTATGGAAGTTGAGTGGCATGGCTCAGAACACAACGCCTACGCATTCTGAAGTGTCAAAAACGACCAAAGGTGACGCTACACGACTGAGGAGTCGGCCCCGCACGTGTATCAGCCCGCCCCCGTATTTGCGTCCTCCCCAAACAAGAGTGCTGGGCCATTCCCACCATCGTCGATGTGTATGGCTCACTTATTGTACTCATTGCACCACCCACAAGCGTCGCCGATGGCGGGAATGGCCCAGCACCCCTTTTTTGGAGGAGGACGCAAATACAAGGGCGGGCAGATACGGGGCGGGGCCAACTTCTCACTCGTGTAGCGTCATTGTGGATCGTTTTTGACGCTTCAAAATGCGTAGGCGTTGTGTTCTGAGCCATACTTTATATTTCCGTAGTTATCTCAACAACGTTTACGAGCGTGTACTCTGAGTTTTGGCCAAGAAATAGCCGCGAAACAGACGCAAAATGCCTTTTTCCCGAGTAATAGTCGCGAAATAGCCGCTAAATATAGCTGGCTGCGAAACAGTCGCCAAATAATGCTCGCCGTGAAATAGCCGCAAAATAACCGCTAGATTGCCGCCGAATTTGTGGTCTCCTTCGGTCTAGTTTGGTTTAGCTTAGTTGAGTTCAGTTCAGTTATGCGCGGTTTATGCGATGGCGAACTTCCTAGTGCTGCTTAGCCGTGCCCTACTCCGGAATCTCAGCGACAATTCAAAAAAACTCAGCGAAAATTCATAGTAAGTCGTTGAGACCGACACCATGTCACTGGGAACTCGCCGTGTAATATCTCGCTTCCCAGCTCCATGAGACGTCTGGGCGACAACAGACGTTGAGTGGCTCAGGATCTGGCACGAACTTGAGACTACATCCAGCTGGTCGTCCTAGGTGGCTGGAAACCATCGAATTCCACGTGCAGCATTATGGGAGGAGAGAACTTGGGATTTCGCGTCAGAATTCAGGTGAAGTTCACCGGGAAAGTAGACAAATAACATCACCTCGAACCAGTTTCATGAAAATACACATGAAAATGGCTCATTCTGGCCATCATCGTGAAAATTTTCCATGTTGCTCAAGTGTTACTATACTTATGAGCCCCTCGAGATTTAAACTTTTCTATATAACTAAAGGTGAAATGGGCATTTCTAGCATTTTGACAAAATCCTACGAGCGATTTAATATATTGTAAATACTTGCTATACTAACTTGATATTTATAAGGTACTGAAGAATTGTGAGAAATTAGTAGTCACTACGCTAAGATGTTTGAAATGTAAAATCACTCTGCCATCGCGTAGCTAGATGCCTCACACAGAAACCGGAGATGCACAGGGTTTCGGAGGCATCTAGTCTAATTTTGACCCGAGATTCTACGTAAATTACGGAAAGTTTAGCCTCAGTTGGTGAAATTTTAGCTACAGCGTCCGCATATTCTACGTAAATTCTCGCTACGGCACCCGCATATTCTACGCTTATTCTCGTTCCAGCACTTGGTCGATCGACCCACCCAGTCCTGATTCGTTCTAGAAAGGCAATCCCAGCTGCGATCGACAGCGTCGCCGTTTCTTCCCCACGGCCTGCCGCATACCAGTGGTCAAAATTATCCCCACCATGGTGACCCAGAGAGCGACACGGAGTCACCTCTCCACGGCCAGCCACAGAGTGTCGAGTAATCACTCAGTGCGGGTGTAAGATTGCATTTCAACACACACTGTCGCTAAATCCGTTGATTCTCGCTACAAATTTATAGCGAGAAAATACGGGTTTAGCGTCAGAGAGATTAATGTTTCAAATTTAGCCTTCGTTTTTACGTAGAATACGCGTAGAATTTGCACTCTTGTACCGTCGACACAAGAATATGCGGGTGTTAGCTATCGTAGCTAAAACCCGTAAATTTTTGCTACATGGAATGGGGCGGCGTTACAGGCCGCGCACTCGGAGGCACCTAGCTACGCGTTGGCAGAGCAGGGCAAAATGGAGTGCGATCTTGTCGAATATCCAAATTATTCGTGCTGAATATTCGAATAAACCGATTATTTCACTTCTTTGAATATTCGAATACTCGAATAAACGAATATTGCACTTCTTTGAATATTCGATTATTCGAATAACCCGAATAATCCACTTCTTTGAATATTCGAGCATTCGAATTATTCGAAAATTCGAATAAACGAATATTCGGGCAACACTCTAGTCGCTAGAACTAGTGCGGGTATTGAGCAATGTAAGGAGGAGGTACGGCGCAATGCCGGCGTCATATTGTGTTCATATATGGTAAAGTCGAGAAGCGTCGATCAGAAACGTCGTTTCCGACGAACTCTTTCTCAGTTGGGCGAAAAGCGAAAGGTGGGCATCGGGCGAATTTCCAGGGTTGGGGGGAGGACCCGAAACTTATTCGTGGGGTTATTTGCACTCCTGGACGCGATTCTGGTGATCCCTGTTTCTCGATATTTCGAGGTCTACTTCAGGTCATGGTGGAAATAATGCTATTTAACTGACGCAACCTACCTTTGTATTCTCAAAATCGATAAATGGACTTCAAATTCGTGTTAAGCACTCCAGGTAACCCTCATAGAAAAGTTTTAAGCCAAATCCGAGACAGTGGCCGAACATTCGTGTACCCACCTTATCGTAATGAATCGGAAATCGATAAATGAACTTCAAATTCGTGATAAGTGCTCCAATTTACAGCTACAAACAAGCTTCACGGCAAATCTAACGCAGCGTTTTGGGTAAATCCAAGTCAACGACTCCGCCATGAATAGATCGACATGGGATTACTCGTTCACGCTTCGTTATCTAAAATAAAGGTGTAAATCAGCTTCATACTGACACTGGAGGAAATTCGTGCAGTTAACGGTATCCAAGATAGAAAACTTGGCAGCGCGTGGTGTAGATCAGGTTAAACGCACTGGAAGCAGTGTTTAGGATAGCTAAATTTCCCTTTTTTCAGCAGGATAATAAGCTTGGCTTTCGTCAAGAAAACCAAAGAAGAAGAAAGTGCCAGAAAACGACCAGAAAGGTGGTGAAGACCTCGTTGATCGGCCGAATCATTGGCGCATCCCGTACTGGAAAAATTCTGGAAGGAAATGCTTTCACGGGGCATGTACAAGGTTAAAGGCAGTGTTCACAATAAAAATCGTTTTTCTGTTCTTCAGCCTATCTTGAAAACGGCCCCATGCTGATTCCAATGGTGTCTCTGAAATCATACAAGACCTTCTGTGAACGCAGGTATGGTCCCTCAAAGATTGAGCTATGGAAACATGGTGGACGAGTTGTCCGAGGCTTGTAACTTCCGTCTTTTACAGCCGATCTATGCGAGCTGACCCGATTAGAGAGAGAAGATGAGAATGAAGGGAAGAACGGGGCTAATGATTGAAAATCATCGCTCATCTCACGATCTCGAGCATTCATTTGTTCACGTCGGTGGGCGTGTGATGCGCTTTTGGGGTTTTCAATGCGCTCGAAGTTGCAACTTCGGGCTCTTTTGGGGCTCTTCCTGGCTCGTTTTCATGCGTTCTTTCGACGTTAACGTTACAGAGTGTCCCTCCACTACCCAATCCCAGTGGAATTTCGAAAACTTTTTTTATCGTGAACACTGCCTTTAAGGGAAAAGCTGCAGGTAGAATGAAAAAGCGTATATGTCGCGCAGAACTGCCTATGCTCCTGGAGGATAATTTCAATGGACAATGGCCTTCTTCGATCAAACACATTAGCAAATCTTTATCAAAAGGCTCAAACACACATGCAGACAATCGTCACATTCAATGCGTGTCGAATATGCACCAAACTCGAAGACAATGCCGTTTCTAGCACAATCAAAGAAGGTGATGCCGGGGGATCGCGTGCTGCTATTGCATTTGAAAATACAGCACAAGCCTCAACAATTAACACTTTCAGTGCGTGCACGATACACATGACTCACATTTAAAGGCAGTGGTCGCGATCAAATATGCTTGTCGTCTTTTTCTCCCAAAAACTTTTTCTGGTTCTCTAGTAGTAGGACCTTGAGAAAAAATCGCGAAAAAACCACTAATTTGGGCCAAATTTTACGCCTGAACATCCTTGCCGTTTGATGGCGGACCAGCCCACTCCACATCATCGGCATCGATGACCTCTTATATCAAGAACATCAGCTGGCTTGAAATTGAATTTCAATCAATGAACCTTCGGATTTATGTACACATCTAGTCAAAAACATTGAGTGGAGTGCTTTCTTTCATTGCTCAACTGTTTTTATTACGTAAATTTGCATTTATTTCTTCCTCTGAATGTCGATGATTTTTGACTGCTCGGCATAGGACTGCGATCTTTTTCGTCGGCGCTGTGCACGTGTGCACGAACTGGATTCTTTGAACCCTAGAAACTCTAATTCTAGCCCGCTTTTCACCGCGCTACCTTCATAGTTTTTCAGCTATTTTTAATCTAAGCTGATTTTTGTAGTTTTTTCGATAACGTTTTTCATCGTGACCACTGCCTTTAACTCTATGACAGAACGGTTTTTCAAAAAAGGCGAGCATACTACGCACTATTCAGGCAGGACTCAGATGATGGCGGCGTCAGCGGTTCACTTACCCAAGTTTGCGGTACTTGGCTCGCCTAGCCGTTGGAGACCTCTTCAACCGCTGGCGGCCTCAGATGGTGCTCGGCAAGCTGGCCAAGCCTCATGTATGTAAGCCGGTCGCTTCGTGTGTCGGTGCGCTGCTACGATAGCGCTGGATCACCTTACGCACGTGCTCCTGCGATTTAAACTTTGCAGTACGTGCTGCTGTTTGCAGCACGTGCACCTGCGATAAAATTTTCAGGGCTGCTGTTCGGGGCACGTGTCTCTGTTATAGAGCCTCTCGATGAGTGTGTTCCCTCCATTTTAATGCATATTCGACAGCTATTGAATGCGGCGATTTGCTGAGAAAAGAGGGGTCCGTGCTGTGGCAGTACTCATGATACCGCGGAAGTAGGAAGGGGCGTGACCCTCCCCGGCAAGTGGCAATCTAACTATGCTTCCCGGTCGAACCTTCAATAGTTCCTCTCCTCGCCACCTGTCAGAACAGAGGCAGGGATGAGCAGCCGCATGCAGATGCGGAGAGGAGACCACCGTGTGCGAGGCTACAGTCTTCACTCGAGTAGAACTGCCACCGGACATATTGCCATTAGATAGTGATAGTAGCATAGCTCGCGAGTAAATACGTCAGTCCAAGTCTGTCGATGAGCACTCAATGTAAGTTTTCCGTTTCACGTCCGTTGTGGCAATCGTCCGGCAATTCGTGTTTATTACAGTCTTCGGCCAACGCTATAAACGCATTTTGATAGGCATAGCACACCCGGCCTCCATTACAAGGGCTAGAAGGGAAACGGGAGCTGCCTTTCAGGAAGATATTGATCGTTTACTGCCCAGTGAAGTCGACGTAATACACAGCTACATCCCACTCTATCCACCCACTCCGTTCACCGTTAGCTGGATGGGGTGAGTTGTAGCTGCCCACCCGTCTATAGTTCAATTCCGCAATCGCGTTTAGTCCTCATTATCACAATCTTTGAAACGGAGCGGTTGTTTTAAAAAAATTCAATTATGAAAAGGAAGAAATCATTTTCAGAACAACCGCTTCGCTTTTACGATTGTGATAATGAGAACTTGCGGACTAAACGCGATTGCGGAACTAGATCACACATTCTAAAATGCCGGAAACCTTCCTGTCTACCCGGCGGGTACGTCGAGTGTGCGTTAGACTTTCTCGGGAGGCTTTCGCAGTTTCATTGTGACTGCCACATTGTACTCTGGTCAGTTATGACACACGACAGGGTAATGTTGAGGGCCATTGAAGCGGAGCTATGCCTATCCACTCTTATGCGATTTGGGCATTAGCTTGTGTTAAGTTCCCTATATCTTACTTACAAAACCCGATCTTTCGCTCGACAAAGTATAACGCAGGAAATGACCCGAATTCCAGAAGCGGGCAAACAGAAGTCACAGTCTTGCACCCTGAACCGCTCGAGCAGTCTCCCTGTGCTCTCATGTTCTCCCTCGTAGAACCTTTTTCACAAACCTGCATAGGTACAAGAACTGCAATGTTGTTGCTAGGAGAGATGCGGGAAGTTTAGCTAGCTGGTTTAGCCTTGATCCTACGCTTGTCTGTGCTCAGATTACGACGGGGAGGGTAGCGAATCGGTACCCACCTTTCCAGGGAAGATTGGGTCTAAATAAATTATATGCAAAATATCTATGACGTGAACAGTGGCAACAGTCCCACTGAGATTGACCTGGCGATGCTCTAGGTAATCAATGGCACACGACATATGAACAGTCGGCATGGATCATAGTGATAATTTGCGTTCCCTAATCAAAACTAGCGCAAACTCGCTGTCCCTTGCTATAACATACGTGCACCGAGTTCGCGTCAGCCTTCAATGGGAAACGCAAAGTATCACTAGGATTCGTTCCGACTGTACATGATGTGTGTACCATCTTGCAAACACAGTAAAGTCGCTTTGAAAGTGAATAAGACATAGAATGCTAGAATTGCTGCGCGTTGAAAGGTGAATGAAGCATGCGATTTTGCTGAAATGGCTGTCCGACGGAAGTTCATATAGTGCCTTTCAATTAACGTTTTCGACGAACGCCTCCCTTCGTAGTGCCGCCGAATGTTGCTTTCTACACACATACACTTCCAATAGTGCACCGTAACCATGAAGAACGTTTTTATATTTCATCATAACGTCGTCTAGAAGTATCTTGCCAGCTAGCACATACTATACCTCATTGGATTCCCTGTAGCTGATTGAACCCCTTTCTCTATTCGATCTCTTGCCCATAGTTGAGCCCTTCCTTTTTGAATCAGGTTCAAAAAAAACCAAGCCGCTCCTCCTATAATAGCTCTTCTCTTCTCTAACTCTGACGATTCTCGGCCCCGAGCCGCGCCGAACAGGAATCGGAGCCGCCTGGCAGTTCGGCTCGTTTTCACAATCTCTGGACCGCTGCTGTTGCTGTTCGGGCGAATTCTAGGAGCCCGATTTGCAGCAGCAGTGGCCCTGAAAGCAACATCAGTGGCCACGACAGCAACAGAAGCCGACCCGTTGATTGGGAGAACGAGCCGAACTGTCAATTGCCTGAGAAGGATTCTAAGTTGAACGAAAATACCCATTTAGTACTTACGAAATTTCAACTCCAAAGTTTCTACGCTCTTCTTCGACCTTCTTCGAAAACACGTCCCCCACTTGTTCCTACCATATTGACATCCCTTGTTGCTTTGCTCATCCACTCTGTAGTTTACACAAAGGCTCCCTACGACCATCTACCCTATTCTATATGAGCTCTCCCTTTGCTCTACGCATTCATTTCTATTTCGAAAAAAAAAAAGAGAAAAGGTGACGGTCCACCTCGACTCGATTGCGAGTTAGACCGCTACCTTACAACGCTATCCCAACACTTACTCACTCATGCAATAATGCCGAAAAATTCGGCTAAGTATCTAATATTTGGAAGTAAGCTCCGACGGTATTCTTTATATTCCTGTACTCATAATAATTATCGCATTCCACATATCCTCTTTTTTCCGAGTTAAATTTACTGCTGTCGATCGCGTGCGAGTGCGCGCGTGTGCCGTGTCTCCTTCTCCTCCAACTCTTGTCGCTGTCTCTTCCCTCGCTCCGCACAAGCGGGCGTAGGAACAAACTAGGTTTGCCTCCGAAACAGTGGATACACTAATCAGAAAAGCGCTTGGCAGTAATCCTCAGCAGTTGTCTGAAACAAGAAACGTCCTAAGTTTCTGCTCTGCTCTCACTCGTGCGAATCATGAAAATTCCCTCGCAAATTCAGTCCCTCCATTTTGGAGTGAGTTGTGGCAATACGGCACTTTGTGCGCGCATAGGCGCTGCAAAACGCTAATTTTCAAAAAATCGCTAGCTACTGTAGCTCTCCACCTTGGGGAGCAATTGCTCAATGAAATTCGTCGTTGGTGATGACTCAACAGCTAAATGTCTTGCACGCCAAGCAATCGAGACTTTTCAGAACCTTGCGAATTCCGTCCATTTTCGTATGCAGATTTCCTGGTTCTACGGAATTCAAAAAGCTACTCAAGTTTTGATATACCGTTCGATGCAATCGGCACGAAGCGGAGAATCACAAGCAAATAGCTCTTCTTTCAAAGGGGAAAAAACATATAAATTATGGAGCAGCCGAAAAGAGCACATCAAGAAAGACAAAAAAGAGCATTGTTGCGAAGAGTGACCTACATGAGCATTATACAACTTATTGACTAGTATTCCAAGCTTTTCACGAAGTTCGGTCATTTCTTTCAACCCGCGCATTTACTGTATTTTATTCAAGATTGAAGCGTGAATAGACAAAAGTTTTTAGGCGCACAGGCTCATGCTTGCCAAAGTGATTATTGGGTAGGGTCTTCTCTCATCCCGTTCCTGTTGAGGGACGGTGTGACAGAAGGGACGAACTCTAGGCAACTTCAGGGTACTACTGACTCAAACTTGTACAGCCTTAGCAAGTACTCCCCTCCCTCTATTCATAACGGAGTGCCCTAACCCACCATTCGCGACTGATCCTCACTGACCCTCTACTACGGTTATCGACGAGCTCTCAGCCGACCCAGGTATGCCTCGGCGACCCCATAGGCGATCGTTACGTCTACGTCACTGCCGTCACTCGGAACACACCAGCTGGACAGCAGAGTGGCGTAATGGGTATTTGAGTGGCGGCAGTGACGTATCGAGCACTTACGGGTCGGCCGAGGACGCGTTGATTACCGTAGTACAGAGACAGTAGAGGACCAGTAATAAACCATGAGTTTGTGCACTCCTTATAAAGAAGACCGAAAATCGATATGCCTGGAATGCACTGTCGCTGTAGCAGTAAATATGACACCGGCCGAATTGTTTCTGGAGCTAGACGACTGTCATACAATACCCGCGCCATGTTTTGTAAAAACAGGAAGCATTTGCCAAACTTGGCAAAAAAACGTCCGATGCTTGTAACTTTTTTGAACGAAGACGTTTTTGAATTCTAAAAACGCTATCATATTCACAGCTAAAATTCCTACCTTAAAATGTGCCTTGTGAACCAAAGTTCCCCAAGATCGGTTTGTTTTCGGATGAATTTATTTTTGCGCTCTCGCATTGTGGATGCCAGAGTTAGAACAGTGCGAATGAATGATACACCTAATCACCGTTAGGATCCCGACCTATGGTGGGTGTTGGTACCACAACGATTGCCTGCTAAAGCATTTGCCGCCCGCCTTAGATTGGCTCTTCTGTGATGGTAGGATTTGGCTGCTCCTTTTTATGATCTTTCAGCGTGAATTTCATTGCATACCTCTGACATTCGCCTGGGAGTTGCCTCGATGAAAAGTAGGAGTCGCCTCGTGACATCGAGACAACTCCCGCCAAATCGACTTCGGCGTAGCCTCATCACCGTGAAATTTTAGCGCCAGTTGGGAAAAAAGTTCAGCGACTCTAGGGACTGCCCGAAAAGATGCCGTCTCGCCTCACTCTAGTCTCTTTTTCACCTCACATTCTCCTCACACTACGAACTCTGTGGTGAAGTTGTCGCCTCACATTCTTCTCAGACAAGAATTTTGTAGTGAAATTGTCGTCTCAAATTCTTCTTACACTGAGAATTTTGTCGTGAAATTTTGACTTTTTCTTATAAAATATGCACATATCGCTCTGCATTCCTCTCACGGCAGAAAATTTATTGCATATCATTGTTTATTGATCAAAGTCATAATTAATTTGATACAGCAGAAGACACTACTGTAGCAACAAATGATATCAAAGCAACTTCAGAACTGTAACAATCGTTTATCTCCAACAAAGTAAGAAGAGAATAATAGACCCTCACATTGCACTTTAAGCACAAATAACCACATTCAAGAACAATTTGGGGAAAAAAGTCTCACAGCTATGAGCTGCAGGTTCATGAAAGATAACAGCTAATTCGCTAAAAACAAAAGAGGTAAGAATTCCTTGAATAACCATCTTCACAGAAAAGGTGCTAAACGCAAAAGTATTCACACCACCAGTATGGAAACCTAAAGCCAAAAAACCGCTGTCGAAAAAACCATATGAGATTATGCAGCTATAAGAAGGAAAAATAATAACTAGAACCTGAATGCAATCTAGTACGGAGAAAATTTATAATCTAGCAACGGTGAAGTGATACCAGACGTGCGTACTAAGCAGAGAATCATAATCTTCAAACCGCAGTTTCATTCTGATAGCATGCTACCTCTCCATGCTGCCAGTCCAAGGCGAAAGAATGCAGGCAGGCACCGAACGCGGAGTTCAGGCAGTGTATGGGCCGCGTTTGTATTTTGTATTTCCTACGCTATCAAAACCTCCATCATCTTGAAATTTTATTCAGGTCTGAGATTCTCCAATGGGAGACATGGAAATTGTGTCCTACTGTGCGCGTGGTATCGATTGTGTGCGGTTGGAATTTTGTGATGCTGTCCTATAGCAGACAAAAAGACAAAAAACGGTGCCGCAATGAAAAACAGAAAACTGTACTGAATTAGGGGCTGCTCTCACTAATAGGTCGTCATCGTTCGTCCCCTGCGCTCTCCACTCCGGCATTTCGGCGACCATCTAGGTTATCTTCCCCTTCTGAATTGCAAAAAAATTAATATTTTCAAAAATTTAGTTATATAATAATGTACAACCGATACCTTGCGCACAGACAAGTGCCCGTCCAGTACCTCCCATTGGCGAACCTCAACCCTAACAAAAAAGTTAGAAGCTGAGAGAATCGGAATATTCTATACTCAACTCCTCTCTCTGGGGTTCATTCGACGTGCTTGACACGGATCTGAGACACGTCTAACAGTTTTGTTGAGTTCCCGGCACAGCTCACGGTAGGTCACGGTAGATATACAGTGGTTTCGTAGCTGACTGTAGATTACGATGAGTAAACGGTAGTTTGGTCGAAATCTCAGATGTGACTCAAAAATTCTGTGCGGCAGGTATTCGGGGTGCTGAATACAGATTTGATGGTCATTTGTCGATGTTAAAATTGTTGAGGTAGGTTTTGCCCATTAAGTAGCATGGTACCTACCGTAACGTACAGTGCAACCCAGATTTTTGAAAAGCGGAACTCAGATTCGTTTTCTGCACCCTAGATTACCCTTCCATACAAGTTTTGAGTAAAATCCGAAACAAAGTTTAAAATCACCCCAAAAATTTTCTGATGGGTGCGTAGTTATTATGCCTGTAGGCTTAAGAACATTAGCATACTCACTTGTCATATAGCTAGGTCGCAAAGAACACGAGTGATGGACTGATCAATATTTATTGAATTAGCAGCCGCAGATCACCTTGCGGCACTCTATGTTGGCCGAGCAACTTCTTGCAAGGCGCCGTCCAATCAAGGGTCGATTCTGCCTGTCTCGCCAATGTACACTAGTTTCCATACTCAGACAGGGATATCGGATCACCCGGGCGGTTTTTGTTTTTTTTTTCGCTGCTGCGAATGCAGCCAGAGTGATTCCCCTGACGATTTTCTGGCTGGAGTTGGTTTTCGATCACCCGGAAGATTATCGAAAGACGGAGGTAGGTAATTAACAACATCACGAATGATCTTGCTTATCACGTGCACAGCCGGTATAAAAGGCGCCTCATCTCACTCGAGTCCTTATTCGGCATTCTGATGCCTGCCCTGAAAGGGGACTTCGAGCCACTCTCCAGAGGCCAGCATAATTTTGACCGCTGAGGGGGTAGGGGTATCCTCTCGGCTGGGGGTGGGGGGAGGGGTTCGCCGCGATCTGCGGGGAGGGTGGTTCCTCACCGCAGACCGCGCCGAAGATCACGTCCTTGTGCCGAGGCGGGGCGTTTCTCCGTCGTGGACCCGGGGCGACATGCTTGAGGTAAATAATAACGCCCGGTAGCGATTCGGGTCACCCGGGGTTATTCGGGTCACCCTGGGGGTATCATGGGGGACTCACCCGTGGGTCGTTGCAACTGGTGATACCCTCTACGCACAGCCGGGTGATTCCCCCGTCCTGTCTGAGTAGGTGTTCAGATCCAACAAATGGTTTCTTTTCAGACATGCAACTTTCTTTAGCCATTGTTCTGATTTCACTGTTACCGTTGTGCTGCGGACTCAAAAGGAAACAGTCAGCCAAGGTGGAAGGTAGACTAACATGTAATGGAAAGCCTGCACGAAACGTTCCGATTAAGCTCTATGCTCGTGGAATGTGTGAGTGGTCTCAGGGTGTCTGTGAGATTATGCTACGAAAATGTTTTTCTTGTTGCTGTCAGAGATAAGGAACTGGCGATGAGTAGAACTCATAGCGACGGAGGATTCACGTTGGGAGGGCGGGCAAAGTCGTATGCAAGAATCAAGCCAGTAGTTCATATCTTCCACAGATGCAAGTATCACGGCGTAAGTGTGCTCCAGATATTTCACCACCACGTCACAGCGCCCTGCTAAGACGTAGTTGTAGTCTGCTAGAATCATGCATGTGTGGCGCCCTGAAAAAAATTATTTCAGAAGTGCTACAAGCAGAGCACATACCATCTCCCTTCCGTCCATCGTAGACACGGACGAGAATTGTATGCACTGTACATCCTAAAATTGAGTGACAAACATGACAGTAAAATTGTGTGCAACCCATGAGCGCCCTATGATGAAATAAAGTATTTCTGTTCTGATCCGTTTCTTCGTATGCGCAAACTACCACAAACTGCTGATCGTCACGATAGCTCGCTTTGTTTGGTGATCGGAAGGGAGTAGGGGGCGATGCGATCGATCTCATTCGATATTGCAGGGTGGCTATTAGCGCGCAGAAACGCTCAAGTCCCACTTGCTATACGACGTTTTGAAATCGCCTTCTTCATTATCGAATTCTAGCGCAACCAATCTGGGGTGGTATTATGTATCACAGTAGCGTGCGCTAACACAGTTTTCGGGCTACTCTACCCGTCGGCGTCCCATTATTCTTCTTCTTCCTCTGCCAGCAGATGGTGGTGTTTCTTCCTCGCTCATTCAGCAATGTCTGGCAAAGCCAACCACACCGCAGTCAAGACCTCGGGTGTCGGTGGTGAGCGGCCCAAAGCGTGCCCCGGCAAGGTTAATCTGAGCCCAGCCGGTGGAGCGATTCGTTCCGGCCCTTCCGTTGGTGTCCAGGACTCAACCACTGTTCGGGGCAATCCTGGTGGGGCTGTGCGTCCCGCTAAGCCAGCTGTTGCTCAGGATTCGGCTAAGGACGTGGCGGAGCATGCCGACCAAGGTGAGTTTGTAAACATGACCGCGAAAGACTTGATAAGCACGATACTACAGAGAAATAAGGACCCAACCATTGAGCGAATGTTAAACATCCTTTCCGAAAAAAAATGCATGGACATTTCAGATTCTATCGAATCTGAAAAACGAGGACGTAGTGTGGTTGTTTTTGGTCTTGTGGAAGAAAATGAAGATCTGAAGCCATCTGCACGGCAGGTTGAAATTGAGCGTAAGATAACTGGTTTATTTGATACCATGAATGTTCAGTGTCGTCCTAGTGAAGTTTACCGAATGGGGATACCCAGAATAATCGTCCTAGACCTGTATAACTTATTCTTCCGTCCCAATACATTTGGAGTACAGTTTTGGCCAATGCTCGACTTCTTCGAGATTCTGACGAATATAAATGATGTCTACGTTCGAAGAAGTATGACACGCGAGGAGAGAAATCATGAGTTCGATCTGCGACAACTGGCAAGAGCTCGGAATACGGAAGAGAAAAGGCGTGATTGGGTTGTTTACCGTGGCGAACTCAAGCGTATTTCCGAAATCACTCGACGAGATTCGGGAAACGTTTGAGCTGGCATGGTGCGCTTCATAAAATCAAAGTCTGTCTAATTAATGCCCGTGGTCTCGTCAACAAGATTAATTTTTTACATTATATTATAAGCAGCCAAAACCCTGACATTATATGCATTACTGAAACGTGGTTGTCCGATATTGTCTCTGACTCTGAAATCGTTGGCGATATGCCTTATTTTATATTTCGCTCTGATAGATGTAACCGCAAAGGAGGTGGGGTATGTTGTCTAGTTAAGGGTAACATTTCTGTCGAACCAGTCGAAATAGATTTCTCGGGGTTACCTGATATTCAGTGCTTGGACTTCGATCTTCTTTCGGAAGGACCGCAAATTCGCTTTGTTTTGGTTTACAGACTACCCAATTCACTTCAAACTGATAATGACCTGCTTATTAACTTGCTTCGTGACCTTTCTTTAGTGAAAATGAATACAATAGTTGTAGGTGATTTCAACTTGCATATTGATTGGGATTATTATCAGCCTTTCAATTCGACGTCTTCATTATTTGTAGATTTCTTCCGTGAGGCCGGTTTGCATCAATATGTTACCCAACCAACTCGCGATGACAGGGTCCTCGACATAGTCTTATCGATTCCCCCAATAATCAGCAGTTTATATGTTTTGCCTCCACTTGCCACATCTGGGGTGCGTTCCAAGAACGTTTCCACGACTCCGTGGAAGGAAAAAGAGTGGCCGATTGCGTTTCCATGGACAGGTTTCCCTCCCATCGCCGTTGATTTCAGCCATGGGAGGCAGGGTGAGGTCGCGTGGCTACATTTTCGATCGATATCCTCTCATTTATTTCAAGACGCGCAATCTTTATGTATAAACTCTGAGCGTTTCGCCTTCTTTTCGAATGTTTCTTTGTTATATAACGCACTTGTTTCGAATTCTCTGCACAATTCTACCACTTTTTGGGTCAAATATTGTCATGTTTCGGGTGTTTGTGTGATACTTTGTTTGTAAACTTTTTTCCGAATTTTCTGACTTCGTTCCTGAATTTTTTCGATCAGTAGTCCGTTGTTGCAGGCTGATTATTCGTTTTATTTCTTCATTTCAATCCAAAAATCATCTCTCAAATGTATCAAATATCCTTATGAATTATCACATGGAATTATCTTGGCATATTCGATGGAATTATCACAAACGAGGTTGGGTTTTTTCTTCATTTCAATCAAAAAAATCATCTCTCAAATGTATCGGGCCTCGAACTCGCTTAAGGCGTAATTTTTTTCACAATTCGAGGGGTATTGGAATATCTGCGCTTCAGTAAAAGGCCCTTGGTGCCTAGTTCTTTCAGTATTTTTAAAAGGCAGGTTGACCGGTATTTGCAACAGGAACTCTAGTAGGGCCTAGTTTTCTTTTTGTTTGCTGTTGGTTATGTTTAATGTTTTTCCATTCGTTTTTTGTTTTGTTATTCACATGTGCTGACGCGCATGTAATAAATGTTAAAATGTATCAAATATTCTTAGGAATCGTTGGTTTTCTTTTTCGGCCTCGTTTTCGAAAAACAATTATTTTCAGGGACAGCGGTGTTTTGCGATGGAATTATCATAAACGAGGTTGGGTTTTTTCATCTCCCCTACCGGCCACCAATGGCACGGATTCACCATCAGTTAGGTTAGTTTTTTGATGAATATTTATTTTTCCTCGCAAGATTTCTCTCGGTGCTATGGCAGCGAGGGGTGGCGGTTGGCCTTAGCGCTTGGCCACGCCCATTTTTCCGCGCCACCACTGATTTTCTGATTTTAGAAAGAGGAGAAAAACCTCACGTAGGGGCTGAAACTCAGCGGCGGCACGGAAAAAGATCAAGATTTTGGTATTCGAGTGGGAGTGGACGAAACACATTGGGTGAGGCAACGACGCTAATAGACTTACGGTACGGTTGTACTGGAAAGTTTGCGTTTACGGAAGCAAAAACGAGACAAAATCAAAGTATTAGAGAAACACACATACGGTAATTGTATTTTGGAAGGTTGAAAAATTGGGCAAAGACTGCAAGTTTGGTATCCCAACAGGGGGCCAAATCATGGTCAGGCGAGTTTGCGAAATTCTGCAACTGGGGGTGGGGGTTGCGAAATTATTGGCCCGAAAATAAAGGGTAAGGAGGATCGCGAAAATTCGGACCAAAAATGAAAATTTGGTGAAGATATTACTAGAATTTAGATTTTTGGACCCCAAATGGAAGGATCATGGCATTGCTCAGGTTTTAGACGCTTAATCCTGACTACTAAACGAATTTTCAGCACCTCATCAACTTAGAACATGTGTAATCATGAACACAAATACGCACATTTGAAAGAGTTCATAACTACGAAACCATGAGATATATCTGAAATGAGAACTACCGTACTGTAACTAATGATTGCGCTTACGTGAATAATTGACATTGCGAGCTGCTGTTAACTGATTCCGGCCACGGGTACACCTAGTCGCTGCGATTCGCCGCAACTGAGTAGATCAGCGACCACAACAACAAATTACTTCGTAACATATGAAATTAGAGCAAACCGGAGTTTTTCAATACTGCAATGTGCCAAAACACTGGATAATGAAAGTCAATAAAAAATGAGGAAAACAAAAGAAAGAAATAACAAAAACATGAATAGTACAGGAAATTATTTGAGGCAGCGTAAATAAGTTCCAAAACACTGCAACTAATAGAAAGAACTACTTCGCCGCCAAACTCTTCTTGATCTTGCTTTTCACCTGACGGTGACCGACGATTTTAATAGTCAAATAAAAACACCCTAGAGATCGCGCCTCGGGGGGGGTCGCTAAAAATTCTGGATAAAAAACGTGTGATAGTGGGGATCGCTCCGATTTCGAAATATTACGCAAAGCCCCGCGTGATTCGGGTCAAATATTGTAATCTGGACTCATTTTTGACGCATGTCACCGGAATAGTGTGCGACAAGGGTTTCTCAGGCAGAGGCGGCTTCTCCCCTTACGAATTTGGGAAGTTTGTAGTTTTTTTTTTGGTTGAGATGTTCATGTCGTGTGTAAACGATTGTTAGAAAGACCTGAAACATTGTCTTGTATTGCGAATGACCCTCTGTTTAGGCTGCTGCTCAATGGAAACTGATGTGAGAGGCTCTCCGGAAGCGAAATGACCCGTGGAAACTGAAAATCGCTGCGATTCGCCGCAACTGAGTAGATCAGCGACCACAACAACAAAATACTTCGTAACATATGAAATTAGAGCAAACCGGAGTTTTTCAATACTGCAATGTGCCAAAACACTGGATAATGAAAGTCAATAAAAAATGAGGAAAACAAAAGAAAGAAATAACAAAAACATGAATAGTACAGGAAATTATTTGAGGCAGCGTAAATATGTAAGTTCCAAAACACTGCAACTAATAGAAAGAACTACTTCGCCGCCAAACTCTTCTTGATCTTGCTCTTCACCTGACGGTGACCGACGATTTTAATAGTCAAATAAAAACAGCCTAGAGATCGCGCCTCGGGGGGGGTCGCTAAAAATTTTGGATAAAAAACTTGTGATAGTGGGGATCGCTCCGATTTCGAAATATTACGCAACGCCCTGCGTGATTCGGGTCAAATATTGTAATCTGGACTCATTTTTGACGCATGTCACCAGAATAGTGTGCGACAATGGTTTCTCAGGCAGAGGCGGCTTCTCCCCTTACGAATTTGGGAAGTTTGTAGTTTTTTTTTGGTTGAGATGTTCATGTCGTGTGTAAACGATTGTTAGAAAGACCTGAAACATTGTCTTGTATTGCGAATGACCCTCGGTTTAGGCTGCTGCTCAATGGAAACTGATGTGAGAGGCACTTCGGAAGCGAAATGAGCCGTGGAAACTGAAAATGTTGCCATGTCAGGTTGGTTTTCTGTTGAAGATGTTTATTTATGTTTTTGTATGGTTTGGTATTCAAGGAGTACTACTTCCATTCGGGGCAGGGGCTCTCTACACACGGAGGGAGTTGTCTCGCGTTTCGCGGCTTTAATTCCACTCGGAACCACTTCGCTTGCAATGAGTCGCGTGACGTGTCGAACTGCAGAAATGGGACAACTCCTCCTCTGTGTGTAGAGAGCCCCTATTCCCTCTCATTCACGTCCAAATCTCTATAGGCACGCGGTATTAAAACGGAGTCTAGGATAGTGCTGCAACCTCATCCCTTTCCTATCCATTTAGCAGTGGTAAATATCAATGCGCAATGTGTCACGAATTTGACACGATTTCTGTGAAAACCTGGGGACAGGGGCTGTCTACACACCGAGGGAGGAGTTGTCCCGTTTTTGCAGTCTGAAACGTCGCCCCAGTCAACGCGAGCGAAGTGGTCCCGTGTGGAACTACAGCCGCAGGAGACGGGACAACTCCTCCCTCGGTGTGTAGAGAGATCCTGTCCCGAAAACCTGCATCGAACATAGCGCAAACCTCCGGCCTGCCGCGTATCCACCGCAAACCTTCCGCGAACATCTCGGTTATACCAGCTTTAGTACCGAGTTTCGCGGCGCCTTGACCCTGCAGCGAACCTGCTACATGTGCTGAACGGTTCGGACAGTCCGCGATGTGTGCGATGCACAAATCTGGCTTTGCTGGTGCCCCTTCTGCGCCCACAAAAACCCGGGTTTGCGCCTTTCGACTTCATCACTCGGGAACGTTATCACCCTGCCTGTTGGCAAAGAAGTGGATTGAGTGAGAGAGACCTGACCAGACGATATTTTTGGCTGGATCTTCGGCTGGTTCTCGTCACCGTGGCATTGCTATCACCCTGGTGAAAGCATTCGATAGAAGGCTTCAGAATGTCTTTCGCGGAAAATTTGTTGAGCCGTGAACCTGCCTCGAAAGTGTCGGGTCGACGCCTTGCCTCTGCCGAATCGTAGCCTGATAGGCTACCATTGGGCAGGTTCGCGGGAGGTTCTTGGCGAACTCTACCAGAGAATGAGCAGTGACTCATCAAACACTATTTCTGTGTTAACAGTTAACGATTTGCCTCGTTTTCTAGTGCTTTTAGGGATGGTGGTGGAGCTTTAGTGAATCTCACGATGTGATTGCAATCGAGGAGGAAGCTCTGCCGAGGCGTTTATTTTTGGCTTGCGATGAATTTTTCCAATACAAGGGAGTTTGAATAATCTATTCGCGAGTGTGCAAGAAGGGCTTCGTACGCAAACATTTAATTCTTCCATTTGCCACCTGTAGGGTCCCTATGACGAACTGATAGTGAAGCGATGGCTAAAGTATCGCCCTTTGGTCGATCCAACGATTCTGCAACAGCAGCAAGCCGCACAGCAGCAACAGGTGCAAATGATATATGTTATAGGTATAGAAACCAAATTTAGGTGCATAGTCTGATCAGATTAGGTACTATTTCATTAAGGCATGAATCCCTAGCGGCAGAACATTCATTCACAGTAAAAAATTTGGAGTCCTCCGCATGCGTCTAACATGATCCCCAGGGGGCAAGCGATCGGGTAAGCGGCTGACGCGCACTAGGAACATTAACTGACCGACGCAAGTATTTCATAGGATTTTGGAAATCGCTCCGATTTCAGCAGTACCCCTTCAGTGTGTTGTAATGCTTGTTCGCAGATTATCGTATCAAGTTTTGTTCGGCTAAATTCGTATAAGATTTTATTTTCGTTGAGATAAGTCCGCTAAGCGTGTTAAACGCGTATCATGTTGAAATTCTGGAATCGAGGAGTTCAACGTGGTTCATTCGAGTCATACTTTCTTTCGAAATTTTGTTCTGCATGACCACTCATTTCCTTGTCTCGGGGGACAATGAGAAATTTACAAAGATGAGCTTTTTTTATTGGATAGGGGTGGCTTGGAAATTTGAGTTCTAAAATAAAAATCATCTTTCAAGGTAAGGGGGGGTATTGGTACTTCCATGGAAATTCGAAAGCTTTTTCTTCACGATATTCAGACTCGAAAGAAAATCGTTAAAGAAGAAAGGGGGAAGAAACATAGAGTGCGATTCGATTTCTCTCCTCGCTACTCTTAATAGTAGTCGATGATTTTTCCCCTCATGGTGCTGTACCTTTGCGCCTACACTGCATCTACCTGTGGCGCGATTCATACTGCTCAACGTCAGCGCGGCACGCATGTTTATGAATGGCCCGACGCCTCGCCCGCGCGGCACGCGCGTGACGCTCCCTACGTTGTGGCGGGGACGACCGTAACGAATTTTTCATCATTATCTTTATTAATCCATCATCAATTCCTCTGAAAGCGTGTACAGAATTTGCTTGTTTGGACATAATAAGGTTCGCTTTTTTCCACTTCGCCACGGCGTCGCCACTGGAGTGTCCATCCATAGTCTCCGCACGCGCGTAGAAAGTTTTCATGCTCCAACGCCGAACCAGCGCGTGCCGCGCTGGCGTTGAGTAGTATGAATAGCGTCTATGTGCAATAGCTGGGGGGGGCAGTCAATAAGGAGATTGCATGCGCGCGTCCTCTTTCCCTGTGGTACGATCTCATTGGCGCGAAGAGACATTTGAATTATTCAAACTTTTTAAGTCTTCAATTATTTTCAAGAAAGTGTCAGAATTTTGAGCTAATCACGCTCCCCGAATGGAATCGGCCCCCCCTGTGTAGTACCCTGTCGAGCCATTTTAGCGTGGTGGTTCGAGATGAGTAAAATCATATACCCACCGAAGATGCTCCTGGTGCTATGAGCGAAAGCTGCGTTTCCCTCGAGCCTAAACCCATACCTCAAAAAGCTGCAAGCTAGAAACACTAGGTGAATCCGATAAGTTGAGTTTTCTTTGTCCAAAAATTTTTCCAGTTGGTTGCTTATTTGTTGAGCTCATAGCGAATATGATGTACTGAGCTTCTCTGGGCCAAAGTCCGGTCGGCATTTGCGTCTCGACACGCTTTGCGACCGCGGTCTTCCGAGTCTGAAAAGTTTTCAGCGCCGCAGCCGCTTATCTGTTGACTACAGGTGGGTTTTAGAAACAGGAAATTAAACGAAATTGAAAAAAAAACTATTTAAAAAGCCATATCGAGTCGGCTTTGGCGCGGGAAACTCGACTGACTGGAGCGCTTGCGGCCGCACAGCGTGTCGAGACGCAATTGCGAACCGGAATTTGGCCCAGAGAAGCACAGTACCTTCTCTTTTTTTTGGACGGCTCCGATAGGCTACTGTAGAAAAATGGTATTATACTTAGCTCCACCAAGACACCGGAAACGAATAGATTCGTGTTGAGCACCTCAAATAACTACTTGTTAGATTTTTTTTTGAATATTATGATTTTGAAGTTTTGAGGTCCACCTAACGTTCCGAGCCTGCGCTATGCTAAATTGATATGCCTTGTATAGTACTAGGTTTATTTAACCAATTCGCGACCTCACCTTATTTTGGGTGGCTGATCGTTTGGATCGCTTGCAATTTTGCGTTACCGTATATCTTGTCCCACCGGTGGGACACGCGGTCCGAAGTGGTTGTCAACGCGTGTCCGATTGGTGGGACACGCGGTCCAAAGTGGTTATCAACGCATGTTCCACCGGTGGGACACGTGGTCGTAAGTGTGTTAACCACTATAATTTTTCTATCAATACATGTGTAAGATTCGTGGAAGAACAGGAATTAAAAGAACAATTTAAAAAACCTTTCGGGTAATCATGAAGACTATCAAGTCACTCGGACCTGATTGAAATAGCGATTTCGTGCGAATGCATGGATATTCATAGCCTTAGTAGCAACTTTTCACTGCGGGGTTCAGAAGCTACTGTTGTGCACAACGCGTTTAGGCTGTAATTGGTACCAGGGATGTGCGGAAAAAATATTTTTCGATACAGAAAATCTAATTTGACAGAAAACAGAAAATTCCGCACATCCCTGATTGGTACTAGGGTGATGCTGCAATCTAGTTCAGAGGGTTTCAAGATATTTCTTGTATAGTCCGTACTGACGAGCCCATTTTCGAGATTTTTGGCTGTCTACGGATGGAAGGGCGAAACAGCCTCCCTATACGGTCATTTTTTCATCTAATTTTTCCCTTTGCTTCAGTTCATGTGGTAAATTGTGGACATACCGGACGGCAGATGGACCAGAAAATGGGTACATGCTACGCACAAGGTCAGTTTCGATGGTAAATCCTTTAGTGTCAAGACTGTACCCTGAATACTGTACCCTGAATATCACGGATTGCTATTGAAACCCATTCTAAAACCTTGCAATGAATCAATGTTTGGTACCTCAACTTTTTATTCTTTTAAATTAAATTAATTCATAGGAATGTTTTTAGCAAACAACACAATGATAATCACCGGTTTGAAAGACATCACGCTCTTAGCTGCACTTTCATATCAGCTAGGAATACAATCATCGAACAACTAACTACAATCAAAAACCAATAAACGACAGCGCATTGTGCACGAGCACGACATTAAACGTCTATGATCTAGTTCCGCAATCGCGTTCAGTCGCAAAGTCTCATTAATTACCACAATCGTAGAAGTAAAGCGGTTGTTCTAAGAATGAATTCTTCATTTTCATGGTTGAATTTTTCAAAAACAACCGCTTCGCTTCTACGATTGTGATAATGAGGACTGAACGCGATTGCGGAACTGAACTATACGTTGTTGTTTCCATCCCGCTTCCTTTCTTCACGCATGACGCGCACTTGCTCCTCCAGCAACTCTTTCTGCAATTGCAGAATTTCTATCTCCAGCTCCACTTTTCTCTTGTTCTGCTTTGCCACTTCAAACTCTTCTTTGATGAGCTGAAGTCGTGCGTCCGCCGTCGTCGTCAACTTTCTGAAAGAAGTTGTCTTTCGAAAACAGAGATACTGAATGCTTCGGACTTTAACACCCTCCGCCCTCGAGCCGAAGTTGTGATATTATTTTCAAAATATGATGAAGGTCCCTCCCTCCCGCCCTGACCTCCACCGCCAGCATTTCCATCCCTCCCACCATCCACCCAGCCTTCCTCCCTTGCATCGCCCGAGTCAATATCGTCGACTGCATCTGAAAAGTACTATATGTGCTAACTTCCAAAAAAAAAGGAAATATGATGTCGCACCTATGTCTTTTAATCCTGGAATTCCGGCGACGTTGTGTTCGCCCCTTAGGACTTCGATCACAGGATTCAAATAGTGTGGAATTTTCGGGACCTCCCTTCCTTTACCAGACCCAGTTCCGAAAATGTTGAATGCCTGAAGTGAAGCTCCTAAGAGATGTATGTACTCATGACCGGAGAATAAACAACCGCACCTTGGCTGATAAGTGCTTACGACATTTTTTGATCCCCTTGCGGACCTTCTCAAAACCTGTGACGCGGTACGGTTTGAGAATCCGAGCGACGAAATTTCTGCCGCCCACGTTTCCAGAAGCTTCTGTCCGTCGCTCTTGCCATCCTTGCAACCTGAATTATCGTGAAGGTACCCAGCTTTACGAGTATAAGGAATAACTGTACCTAACCTTTCTTAAAGCTCTTATTATACTCCTTATACCGCTTAGCCACAAGTTCGAACAATAGAGTGTTCTCAGCGTCAACCATATTGGCAGCTTTCCCGCGTTTACCGTCTTCCGACGGTGCTTCCTCCCACCTGCCCTGACCGCCATTATCAGCACACTCGATGCCCTCCCACCCGCCCTGACCGCCATTATCCTCCACTTCTTCTAGTTCGTCCCCAAACGAGGTTTCCAGTACCTCTGCCAAAGGCGTGTCATCTAGTTCGAGGCCCGAGGTGTCGGTGTCCTGTAAATGAGATTTTGTTCAACGATCTGCGAAAGCAGAACCATCTCCCACCTGATGACTATCAACTGTCATGTCATCACTGATCAAACCGATTTCTTGTTTTGGAACGTGCTTCCGAGAAGATGTCACAATGGAAGGCTGTGGGCTTTGTGGGGGTGGTGCAGAGCTTCCCTGCAATTCTGTTTTTACTCCGGCAACCTGAGCAAAAAAACGAAGCCTCCCACCTGATAGCTGTGAACAACACTACTCGAAACGATTTCTTGTTTTATATTGTATTTCAAAGAAGACATCGGTACCATAGCATTCGGGTGCAGCTGAGGTTGGGATGGTGCAAAGCTTCCCTGCAATACCGACTTCAATCCGGCGACGTAGGAGAGAACCGCATTCCCACCTGATAGCTTTCGTATAACAAATCATCGTGACGTTCGTGACGCAACGCAGGTTCTGGTCTTGGGACGAGCCTATACATTGGAGGAACACGTCTTACGAAAGGGGCTACTAAGGAAGGCCTAGCTCGTTGCTGATGTAGGCGGCGAATCGGTCTACCAAATACAGTAGGTACCTGAATACATGAAAGGCCAAAGTGGGAGATCCGACAAACACGGTCTTAAATACATGGATTAAAGGTATGCTCCAGTTAGGACATTTACTGCGCACATATGTCTCGTGCACTTATTTCAATCAATGTAGTTATTCTCTGTGTTTCTTTTCGCTTTGTTTTTTTTTTGTTAGACAATTGTTAACACAAGCGTAACGAATGATCAACAAATAAAAATTAAAGATAAAACACAATTGATAACACAGAATCAGTGGGACTGGTTCCGATGAGGGGGTAGAAGAATGCCGCACCATCCCCCAAATTTAGCTCCGCTTATAGTCCCATTCTTAGAAAATCAAATCAACGTTTTACAATAACATCACGATTGTCAATCTTCGAAAGATAAAACTGCATCGATGATGTATATACGTAATGCTCTACCTATGAAAACATAGATATCACACAGCAATTCAAGTTCTTGTGCGGTATGAAGCAAGCTGTTCCACAGAACCTCAACGGAGCTACGATATCCTCTCCTTACAACCGAAAAAATATCTCGAGCGTTCACACGTTTCTCATTGTCTTGCAAATACTATCGCATTTTTCACCCCTACACGGAATCCTCCTATAACTCCCTATCCAAATTGAGCGACCTGTTCTTAGTCAACTACATGGCGAACCCTCGCTACATTGTGATGGTTGGGTCTTTTTCGTCCTTGGAATCACTCAAAACCATTCTATGCCGCAGAAGGGATGTAGGGGGATGTGATTAGCGGCCACGTATGCTGATGCTGACTAACAGTACGTCCTAACGCTCGCGCTGCACTATTTTCTCATCTTCTGCGTGTTGCCCTTGTGAAAATCAGTCACACCCATTCTTCACTCCTTCCCGTTTTTCTCCGCTCTTTTCGTACCTTCGTCGCCTCAAACCCCTTTCCTAGTTTGCCAAACTACTTCGTTCGATGAGGTGGAAATGGGGCTGCAACGCCGCTGAGTGCCACAGTGCGACGTCGGATGACGGGCGTCACGCTTTGGCTAACAACGACGATGTTGAAATTCTTCGTTGGAGGCGCATGTTCGTATTGTGATTATGATTTCTATATCTAAAAAGACCGGTCTTGATTATGATTATTTCGTAAGCCCGAACACAATTTAAAAAAAAAACTATTCTCACTAGGACGAAAAACCAGTCCCTGTCGCATGGGCTTCTTAGGCTAGATATACTCAGAAAATCGCCGCATTGAATGCGTATCTAATATGCATTCAACTCGAGTGACCACACCCATCGAAAGGCTCTATCGCAGGGACACCTGCTCCAAACAACAGTACGTGTTGAGAAATCGCATCGCAAAAATTTAACGCAGGAGCACGTGCTGCAATTTAGTTCAGCGCTATTATAGCATGACGTGACACGCGACGCGACCGGCTCACTAACACGCGACTCTGCCAGCTCGCCGATCGTCATCTGGGGCCGCCAGCCCTTGGTCGAGGTATCCACCGGCTGAGCGGTCTAAGTGACGCAAACACGGAGAATCGAACCGGTGACGCTGCCGACATCTGATTCTCGACTCAGAGTGCGTCCTTAGCTTTCCATTGTGTGAAAAAAGTTTTGCCATCGAGTTCAATAAGTATCATGCACGCAGCCTTATTTGCCGGGGCGCGCACTCTGATTTGAAGCACAATAAGAGCACGTGCTCCCCTAGCAGCACTTTCCTTGACTGCGCTCGAACTGCCTTGTCTTTGAGTTGAACGCATACGACACGCATTGGATGCGGTGGTTGTCTGAGTATGTCAAAGTCGTCACAAAAGCATCAGCAGTCACAGACAAGTTTTGAATGATACCTTGAGATTGGCTTGCGATTGACATGCATCATGCACCTGATTTTTTGAAACTTTCACTCCCGTTTTTTTCCGAGGTGAAGTCGCAGAAATATAGCCCGAATATGGAAATTCTAGACGAGATCGTGAGATTTTCAGTCCAAAAGCAATAATTTCAGCAGACCTTAGCACCCTCTTCATTTCGGTCGCGAGGTGGAGGAGGTCGTAGTTCCACAGAGGCCTTACACAGCGGCGCACTTGACCCTGCCTTGCCAGGGCTTTTCACAAGGACGTTTTCATTGTGCTGGCGGATAATGAGTACCGTAATCTTTGCTATGGAATCGAAAGCTTAAAAAGCTTGGAAGTGTATGAGATATGTATAGGGCATGTAAACACTGAAAGGTATGCATAATACACACGTGTAGACACTGTAAGGTATGTATAAGACACCAATATATGGGGTTCTGAACACAAATATGAGGTTCATTTCCAGTTTCACTACATGAGGATTACAAATGTGCACAGTATGGAAAGCCACCAATCATTTGTGAATTGCGACTTAGAAGGGTTTTTAAGAATTCCAATCTCAAATCCGTTGTGCGGCACAAATCTTAAGAGTAGATGATCTTCTCAAAATCTAAGACTCAATGTCAGGGCGTTGCCCATTTAATAAGAAAATAGTGGTTCATTTACTCATCCACCTTAAATACCACATCAATCGAGGAGGCAGAAAAAAATAAAAAAATGCCCTCTAATCAGCTTTTCCGCTTCACGAAGTTCTGGATCTTTTTTTACGGCGAATATTACGGTGCCTCCTTTCCGCAATCACAGCAAAAGCGTTATTGTGGGTCATCCTACATGAGTAGATGAGCCGCTTCATTGCGACCAGGTCGACTGCGGCGCGGTCGCGGCGCGTCCTTAGGCCTAGTGCATACTTCCCGCGACGAGCGACGCGACAGAAGGTTTGTCATCTATATCGACCGAAATTCGATAATGCTGATATGCACTGTCGCGGTCGCGCGTCGCGGGAAGTATACACTAGGCCTTACTGGCGTTTTGCAAACGCTCGATTTCCGTGCTTGCAACCAGTCATAACTTCCTACTTCTAAGTAGCAAGCACTGCGATACAAAGTAAATAGCTGTATTGGAAAAGAGCTCTAAAGTTTTGGAACTTATCACCTCACAATCTCATTATGACATTACGAGAACGAATGATGAGTTCAAATTAAAATGGAACCTCATGAAATTATAAGACACAGAGAACGTGATTACTCGTTCTCGGTTCTGTTGAGTTATGCGCTAGTGAACGTTTTGTAAGCAGGGTTGAGCAGGGTTGCGACTCGGCGCAACGGGGTGTCGCAAAAGGGTTATTTATAAAAAAATTATATTTGGAAAGGCTTTCATTTTTTTGGAAGCAGAAAGAATTTTCTGTAAACCACTTGATAAGTACAAACGAGGTAGTAACGGCCGCCCTATCATAGTAAGATTGCAGCACGAGAACATGGAAACCTGCAGAGCTCGCCATGAAAATCTACGTCACTGTGGGTATACAATAGTTTGGGCAAAGTATCAGATTTGAGTCAAAAATTTTCTATTCAGAGATTATTCGGTGCGCTGAACACATATTTGATGTCTATTTTAGATGTTCGAGAGGGATTGTGAATCTTTTTTTTCAAATTTTTCAACATTTCAGGTCAACCGGGGGGGGGGGCGTAACAGAGTCGAAAATTGACGCAACGGCCCGCTCAACCCCTGATTGTAAGCTAGCAAATGTCCGGAAAGGACTAAAAAATTGCAAAATCAGAGAGCTCGAGCAGAACGTTCCCATTTTTCAATGAGAACGTTCTGCTCAAGCTTCAAGGCTCCCGTAGTTTGATGAATTTAATTATTTACCACAGGTAATTTTGGACTGTCGCTAACGGCCCGCCCATCACAAGGGTTAATTTGTACCCCGAGGAAAAATAGTCGAATAATTTCTGAACTGTCTGCACACTTTCGTTTACCCTGCTATTTAATAATTCAGTGGAAAAAGCATTTCCACACACAGGGTGCGGAGCTATGACAGACAGCTACACTTCACACTCAGGCTGGCCTCCTCTGTGCCTTGTAGGAGGTTTTACATTGCACTTCTGAAGGGTCAGTATTCTTGATTGGATACTGGCGTATTCACAGATATTAGCAACATGTTCGATAGATTAATAGGTTTTTTTCTTTTTTTTTCAACTTTTGACCCGATTCACTACGATGGATGCAGGCACTTTTGGAACAGGCGAACCAAATAGTGGTTCAATTGTTCCAACTTTGTTGAGGCGGCTTATGCTTTCCGAAAAATGTATGCTACTGTTTCTCAACTCACATCTCCTCTCATCATAGGGAGCAAGGACGGAAATCGAGCTCTGCCAAAGCGCCAGTGTTACTGCGCCGCAGTCGACCCCTACGCAAAGAATGCGGCTCAACGCAGCGCCACACAATACAAAAGCAAATCTCAAAAAAAAACTCAATAAAACTGAACTCACTTTGCCCCTTTGCATGTCCAAATCCAAACAGTAGTTGCGCGGACCACAAGTAGTAGCACTGAAAGCGATGTATTCAAAGCATGTATCTTGAAAATTAAACGAGAAATCACGACGCTCTATATCGCTATAAACAAGAATAATAAAGTAAAGGAGGCGGAACATTTGAATCTCTGGTACAGAATTACATCCACTGTCAGGCTGGTTTATCGACAGCTGGCTAGCCGTAGTCACACCCTGAGAGTGGATATAGGTATCCTCTGTTTCGGAGTGGAATTTATTTTCATTTATCGCATTGGCCCTGAGAAAGACAGTACGTGTCACAAAAAATTCAGTTGAAGTTTAGAACAAGGAAAGCAAAGGTCGCTATCGGAAAAAAACTGGAGAACAAAACAAATCAATCTTATGTTCAAACAGACTCCAAATGTGGACAATATACAAGATTCAAAACAGGGCACTCATTCGGATTGTACGGCACCCTTGGTGAATAAAGCTCTACTAAGCTGCTTTAGGCTAATGTTGGCATGTTTATATTTTTGAACATGTAGGAGAACAGCGAGATATACAGAAATAAAAAGAGAAAAAGTGCAGGAAGAAACACTCTTTCGACTACATGACCGACAATCAATCAACAATAATTTCTCTCGCAATCATCAAGTGTGGAAAATGACGTGCCTTCACGCAAGAAAAAGGCAATTATAGAGCGGACACTGGGAAGATACTGAATCTCGTTAATTATAAAAGGGAGCCTAAAATGGAGCAGCACCGAGAAAATAGAAAAAAACGGCTTGTTGAACGAATTCAGAGTGGAACTCTCGCTGTAAGATGCGCCAAGATGATGAGGGAGCAGCCATGCACAGGTGTTGTGTATGCCATTAAAAGATCAAAAAAAGTCGAAGAGCTGTCGAACAACGAACTATCATAATTGATTTTTGCTTCTCGGCGTCTCAAAAATTTCAAATTCCCGCCATTGCGGGAACGCGATCCAAAAACAATCCTCGGACCGTCGTTTCCACAATGGCAAATTTAAAGGGCGGAAGCATTCTCACGTCGCCCTTAAACCCGTTTCCACGGAAACCTTTTGCCATGGAAACGTTCTTGGAACGCACCTCTGATCACCTGATGGTTACCTTTAATATAATGGGAAAAATTGTAAATACTGATGCAATACCGAGACCCGACTTTTCCAGCGTTAATTATGCTTCCCTTGATTCCCATCTTCTTCAAATAGATTGGCAGACTCACTTCCGCGATTGTCTGACCATCTCTGCTATGTATAAAAAGTTTTGTTGCCTTATTTATGAATCCCTCTCAATATTTGTACCTATGAGAATGCCACGTGAAATTCAAATAAAATACCCCTCACAAATACATAATCTGGAAAATCAAAGACAGACCTTGTTTTGCACCTTGTCAAACCCTCTGTCCGATCCGCTGTACAACAAAGTTTGTAAAGATTTGAAATTTCATTTGAAAAAGTTTTTCGGCAATCGCGAACGACGCCTTGCTCGTAAAGACTCAATGAAAAATCTATTCCGTTACTTTGGCCGAAAATTGAGGGGCAATAACTTCATTCCGGTTTTTGAGGACCTTTCTGGTAACAAATATTTCAACACTACTGACAAGGCTGATGCTCTTGGCAAGTATTTTGCAAGTGTTTTCCACAAAGATTCTGGAACTGAGCTAGAATTTAGCTGCTCACCTCTCATTCACAGCTCCTGTACCAATGTCGTTTTCAACCCCAATGAGATCTTCCAGATACTGGTTGGCTTGACACCTTCCCAAACCGAACCATATGATGGTATTGTTTACAAAAAATGTGCCTCATCTTTATACAAACACCTAGCGGACCTTTTCAACTTCTTCCTATCGCACGGGCAAATTCCATGTCTTTGGAATGAAACTTTGGTTACGCCATTACCTAAGGTGGCTGGTGCTCACACAATAAGCGATTTTCGACCAATTAGTTTAACTCTCACGCCCTTGAAAGTAATGGAAAAATCATCAAAAATAAACTCATCTCCTGGCTTATCAAGCTTCGTGTGATTCCTGCTGAGCAGCATGGTTTTATATCAGGCTCATCAACTTTGTCCAATTTGCTAGACACTTTTTTTGATCTGAATCAAGCTGTTAACTCCGGAAAATCTCCGGATATCATCTATGTTGATCTTTCCAAGGCATTTGATACGGTTTCTCACATCAAACTCCTTGCGAAACTTGAATCATACGGAATACGTGGTGCATTATTAGAATGGATCAAATCATACCTTAGCGCTAGACATAGGATAGTAAGAATAAAAAACTGCTACTCAGCGAGATACCCTTGTTCAAGTGGCGTACCCAGGGAGGAGTCCTCTCCCCGCTTTTGTTTTTGATCTACACGTTTGAACTGCCGCAGATTCTGAAAACTCATGCTTCTATCTCTATTAAAATGTTTGCTGATGATATAAAGATTTATTGTGTTTATGATGCCAGCGATTTTATCGATGTAAGTTCGGCCTTACAGGCTTCGCTTGAGAAAATGAATGAGTGGGCTTCCCGATGGGATATTCCTCTCAATCTAAAAAAATCACTGGTGATGCATGTGGGAGATGATATGGATATTCAGTATAAGGTGAATGATATTGCACTTGATAAAGTTCACTCGACGAAAGATCTAGGAGATATATTCGATTCTTCCTTATCATTTTCAAGTCAGATTGATCGTGTTATTTCGAAAGCGTATAGGACCCTATTCATCATTTTCCGCAATGTGCAATGTATTGGTTCGGTTGTACAAAGCCTATGTCCTTCCCCAACTTGAATATTGCACACCGATTTGGAATCCTACAATTTGTAAAGACATAAGGAGGATAGAAAAGGTGCAAAAAACGTTCACGAGAACACCGTGGATGAAGCTGGATCCTGGTTCCACTTATACTAATCTTCCCAGATATGAAAGTCGACTCCAAACTTTTGGGTTAACTTCCTTGCAAATTAGGCGTATCACTTTTGATTTAGTATTTTCCTTTCGTATCTTGCGCAAGGAAGTGAGATTGCAAGCCAGAAAGTACTGGATTTTCCGACCCATTAGTTCAAGGTTGGGCGGTTCAACTTGCATTATCGTAAAATCCATAGGAGAAAGTTCTGCATAACGTACAACATGCTTTTCTGCCGATGCGCTCGATGGCTGAGCCTTTTGCCGAGTGATGTTTTAACTTGTGAAAATAGTAGATTGTTCGAAAGGGCTCTTTTGAAGCTTGTCCTTCTCCGCATTCTGAATATAAGAAGCATAGTATAATCAATCTGGATTCCAGGGGTCGTATTCGCCAACAACCCGCCGAGGGTAGTCGAAGGGAAGCAGAAGGGATGATACCGCGCGCGGCAGAGGATTAGATCGACCCATCTTACACGCTGTAAGATGGAAATGAACGTATTGATCGATTACCCTTCGAATTCCCGTGGACTTCCCTTCGAGAGTATTGTGTACTTTTCTGTTTTTCGTTCGCTTCTTTTGCATTTTTAGACTTGTTTCTAGCATAGGAATGTTGAAAACTGATTTCCTTTGTTGCAGAACAATAGTATAACATGTTTTACTGGGTTTAATTCGTAGTTCTACTAAATCGGCGCTTTTAAAGCTCGCGTTCTGATTTTAAAACTTTATAATTCAAGTATTATGGACAGTGGCTCATCAAATGAGACTTATTTTACCACAAATGGATCGGTCTTTCAAATTCAATATTCACATTTAAAAAAATGAAACCTGGCAGAATAAAGATCGTTATTTTGCACACTGTCTATAATACTTGGAAATAAAGATGAGAGCCCGCAGCTCTCTGGATGATTAAGATGTGGCATAAATCGCTTTTCAATTTTTTTTTGGTAAAAATTCAATGAAACGTGCGAAAAAAATAGCAAAAAATGAACATTCACAGTCAAAAATTTATAATTGTAACGAAAAAAAGGATCTGAGTCACCAATGAAAAGGAAACAAAAGGCAGAATCACACGGAAATTGAGAAAATGAGGGTTTAAGAAATCAAAATGAATGAATCTAACGTCTCCGTGCAATTTGCAACAAATTTCGCCGCGATGCGGCCAATTTTCCCGAGAAGCGATGCAAAATCTTTCGGCGGTCGCGAGGGAAGCCAAGGGAGGCGAAAGGTGGCCGTGGAGCGCGCGTTTTGTACTGAAATTTCACCTCATTTACCCTTCGACTACCCGGCGGGTACCCGGTGGGTTATTGGCGAATACGACCCCAGGCTATACATTCCATCACGCATGTTTTCTTAAAGCTTGGCAGTATTATTTGGCTGTGTGGTCATTTAAATGGATGCGGAAACTGGGATACAATCCATATCTCTGATATTCATTATCGTGCTTGCATGCTATGTGAAGACTTCACAGTGATACTTCTTGGTTATCATAATAATTGCTGCTTCTTCCCGAGTTTTGCTTGATTCCTCCCCGTTTTGAGCATGCAGCGACCTTTTTTCAACTTGAGATCAATACTGGCGCCGACTCAGAGGTGTTGCACGTTACAATTTTCATTTACTAGCTGCACTGGAAAAACACAAGAACTCAGCCCAGATACCTTGCAATGGTGGGAGGATTGAGAGATCTCATAGTAACCCATGTTGGTAGGTCTTACTTACCCATTCACTACTTGCCCTACTATAAAGAATTCAGCCCAGATACCTGTCCATGGTGGGAGGATCGAACTATCGTCGATCACTGCTCGAGAGATCGCCGCGTCGAACTTATGGGGCACGCACGCAAGGGAGGAGGTAGTGATAGGATCATTACCTTCTCGCTTGCGTGCGTGCCACATGTGTTCGACGCGGCGCTCTCTCGACCAGTGATCGACCATATCTCCTAGGAACACAGGTGGGTAGAGCTCCTTATATAACCGCAACGATTAGCGCAGTAATGCGCTTTTCATATTTGAATACCGAACAAGCCATCGATCCATTGTTTGATGTTAATTTATTACGGATATATGCTTTATGCGTCTCCGCCATTAACCTCCCCTGTTGAAAAACTTATCGCTAGGAATAGCATCGCAAACACCCTACTGCGCAAAACTTGGGTACATTGTGTCTGATTTCTTTTCGTTTCGCATGTTGAATTTACACCAGATCTGTTCATTCGACGTTTTGTCGCGTCGTTTACGAGGTATCTATAAATAAATAAATAAATTATTCGCCCACTTCCTCCTTTGCTTAACGCGTTTGCGTGAGTTCTGGCGCACCAACGTGATGCCTAGTACCGCCGGACGTCTTTCTCTGCGCTTGAGAGCTTCAAAATAGCAATTTCTGCCCAGCTTTTATCGAGAATGTTTCATCCGCTTCAACGGTCGTGAGGAAAAGCCGTGATTCCATTGCATGGGTTGCCGAAATTTCGCCAAACATTTAGGTGCTGTTGTCTCATAATCAGAGATTTTTCCATCCGTATTATCTTTTGTCGTTTTTTCGTCTCTGTTTGGTTTCAAATTAGCTTATTCTTTATTCTGGGAGGAGCTGCGTTAGATTCTGCAGAGACCTACTCAGGCGATTCTCGGCCCCGAGCAGCACCGGATAGGAATCGGAGCCGCCTGACAGCTCGGCTCGTTCTCCCAATCTCCGGGCCACTGCTGTTGCTGTTCGGGCGGACCGGAGCAGCCCGGACAGCAACAGCAGTGGCCCGGTTAGCAACAGAAACTGACTCGCAGATTGGGAACACGAGCCGAACTGTCAGGCTGCTCGGGGCCATAGCTTCGTTGAGTGGAGCCATGTTCTCCACCAACCTTCATCCCTGTGCAGGTGAAGTGGGGAACCTTCACCATTGGGAAAACCGGTGACAACCGGTGAAACGCCCCGAAATAGAATGAAAGCGACCCAACAAGTCATTTTCAAGATTGGGCGGGTGTCACTGCCGGTTTTTCGGCCATAACTTTTTACCTTAAAAGATAGCCCTTTAGTGAAGGTTGTTTTCGGAATCCCCATAACATTCTGCATCGAATAGCGTTTTCAGTTTCAAAAAAAAATGCATTCCCCATCTACCAGCTGATTCCAGTTTAGAAAGAGCATTTTTTTTTGAAATTATCGGTTTTTTGTCCATAACTTTTTTGTGCTTGGAGATAGACCTATGGTGAAGGGTGTTTTCGGAATCTCTATGGAATTCTGCGTCGACTGGTGTTTCAAGTTTGGAAAAATATTCTCTCGATCCTTCAGCCTAATTCATTTTACGAAACACCTGTTTTTCGCCTATAATTCTTTAACCGTTGAAGATAGGGTTGTGAGGGTTGGTTGTTTTTAAAGGTTGTTTTTGAAATCCACGTAAAATTCTGCGTCGAATGATTTATCGGGTTCCTAACTTCGCTTGCCCCATAAGCCAGCCAGGTCGGTGGAGCCGAGCTCCATAGCTATCTCCATAGGGTGCTCTCGCCTCTATGGTGTAAGTAGGAGACGCAGAGTTCTCCTGGAGCCTACAACGGGGCTCGGCTCCACCGACCTGGCTGACTTATGGGGCAAGTAAAGTTAGGAACCTAATATATCATTCGACGCAGAATTTTATGCAGATTTCAAAGACAACCTTCACCAAAACCCTATCTCTAACGGCTGAAGAGTTATAGGCTAAAAACAGGTGTTTCGTGAAACCAATTAGGCTGAAGGATCCAGAAAATATTTTTCCAAACTTGAAACACTAGTCGACGCAGAATTCCATCGAAATTCCGAAAATAACTTTCATCAGAGGTCTATCTCCAAGCACAAAAAAAGTTATGGACAAAAACCGATAATTCCAAAAAAATGCTCTTTCTAAACTGGAATCGGCTGGTAGATGGGGAAAGCATTTTTTTTAACTGAAAACGCTTTTTGATGCAGAATTTTATGGGAAACCCAAGAACAACCTTCACCAAAGGGCTATCTTTAAGGGTAAAAAAGTTATGGACGAAAAACTGAATGCGTTTGGTGAAAGAAACGTTACTTCATAAATTGAAGTCGGCTGAGAGACTGGAAACGTATTTTTCTCAACATGAAAACATTATTCGACGCAAAATTCCATGGAGACTTTGGAAACAGCTTCGTTCAGACATTCTTCTCAGAGGGCAAAATTTTATGAGCGAAGAATGGGTAGTTTTTCAAAAATCGTTTGGAAAATTTAAAATTATTGACTCCAAGACAGCTTAAAGGAAATTTTTCATGACCTAGGCTGATCATTTGATTAAGAACAGTGATATTCTAAAGGAGGTCATCTAACGAAGAAAATGTTTCAAAATTGGTGACTAAAAAAATATACTGAATGCAAAAAAGAGGATTGAGAAAACGTCAAATTTTGAAGTTGCAAGTCTTTAGAAAACCTTCACCAATCCCCACTCAGGTATCCTAAACAACCTTCACCTCTCGGACCGCTGTCTCCACCCAGCGAACCTATGCTCGGGGCTGCTTATAGCCTGAGTATGTAGTCATGTAATCTATCAATGTCCACCAGTCATCTGAAATGCCGCACATCAAATGAAGGAAGGTACCAATCAACATGTTGGGAATCTGCCGCCTCGGTGCTAGACAAGAGCCCAAGCGACAAATTACCTGTAGTGAATGCATGGCATGAATCCTGCTGATATTTGACTGCGTGAAACTAGAAAAAGTGAGGCGATGCCGGGAGTCTGCCGCGAACCCACCACGATTTTTACCTTCGCATCCCAAAGTTCGAACCTTACCAATCCATCGTTCTGTAGTTCGCCGCGTTATCGACTGAGCCATCTCCGTTGCTGCGCCAGGGCGTCCTTCATTGCAGTGATGGCAATGTTATCGAAGTATTCTCACTCTGAGTTTGCGACCGACTTTTTAGTGATACGCGACATTTTTCGCGGAAATTTTCCGGTATTTTCGCCGCGAGTTCGCGGTTATTGCTCGGCAGGCATTTCTCTCGGTATTTTAGCCTCAATTTTTCGATGAAGTCCATGTTGTCGGTGAGTTCTGGGAGAATCCCTCGCAATTTCCTGAACAGTATGTGCGCTTCCCATCAACTCAAAACTACTGAAAGACTGTTACAGGTGAGTTAGATAGCTGATCGAAATCGTATTTCCAGAGGACCACTGTAATCATATCTTTCTTTTCGTTTCTTAGATGAAAGCTCTTTTCGAAATGCAATTAGTTCCCTTCAGGAGTTACAGGTGGAGGTCTTATACCCGCCAAAGAAGGGACATGCCCGGTCGGGCATATGGATTTAGATCTAATTAGCTGGGTCATGTACTTCCTATAGTGTCTTTGTAGCATGATTAAATTGAACCTGCGGACACGGATTCGTCCTTCGAAGTAGTGGGTATTCATACCATCCTTTTTTTTCATTTAGCTTCCATACCACAATAATCCACGTGGATCTGGTTCAATAAATGATGAGATGTACACTGCAAGAAACAGACCATTCCATGATGCAATCGGTAGCGTTTTGCCGATTCACTCTGCAAATAGTAAGCGTTAGCATATCTTCTCCTTTGTTTCATTCTTTCGTTCTTCTATTTCATGTAACTACCCCACCGAGAGCCATCCTACAATTTTCGATGAGACTTATCGGGATATCGAACGGGCAAGATCGCTCAAGAACCTGCCAGAACTTACGCAGAATTCCCTAATAGGTTTCCATTTTCATCCGGGACATTTCACCATCATTTAGGTACAACAGCTGTTTTCAATTCCGATGTTGTCCTGGGTCTCTTTCAGAAGTTAAGGAAATGAAGAAATCAGAAGAATTTTACCGTGTTTGCTCCAATGCTCAGGGTAGATTTCATTTTATTCTTCAAGTGCACATTGTAACTCTTTTTTTACAGGTTTTATCAGAATCTTAGAAGCAATGACGAAGAGCGTACAAGAGGATTCAACTGGCTGCTGGAGCAATGGTTTGAGTAGTTTCCAGAACTGCAAAAAGCCCTTAAAGGCACAGTCCAAGCTCAGGGGCCAAATCTAAGATTTCCACATAATTATGAAATAGACCCACCTCATATAACACCTGCCAAGTGCGAGCTCTCGATTCCCCAAAATAAGCGAGATATAGGAGGAAGCCACCCTGGGGCGCCCACACCAGGAAGCCACTTTGGCACGCCCCTTTTACGATCTTTCGAGCTCAACAGTGGCGACATGAGTGATGATTTCCGATCAATAGCCCGTTCTTCCCTTCAGTCTTAGAGTCTCTCTTTATTCTGGTCGACTCGCATGCATAGGTTGCCAATGACGGAAGTTACAAGCCCCGGAAAACTCGTCCACCATGATTCCGTAGCTCAATTTTTGAGGGGCCATAGCTCCGTTCCTAGGGGGTCTTGTGCAATTCGAGAGACATCATTGGAATCAGCGTGAGACCGTTTTCGAGACAGGCAGAAAAACAGAAAAACCATTTCGAGGTTGGACTGTGCCTTTAAGCGAGCCTTGTGAGCTTATTATATTTGTCAAATACAATGAATTGTGATGCAGGCAATTTTTTCTCCTCAGGAAAGACGTCCACAGATATGGATTTGATAGAGAAACGAACACCTTTCTCTCCCTTTATCTCCCATAACATAGGTTGTGTCCGTGAACCTTATTTGCTCGACGTCATCAAGTAATAGCCGCCTTATAGAACAGCGATGAAAATATCAATCTTTTCAGTGTCACGACATTCCAAAGAATACCCTCCTTCCCGCTGTTCAAGGTGCTGCCCGCCGTGCGTGCTCATCAGAGAGCTCGAATGAGGGCGAAAGCATCAACACATCAAGGCTGTAAATTTTTTGTTCGTTTTTTCTTCTGAATATTAACCAATGTCCGGCTATTTGTTACCATATATTGTTCAGTTATCTCTCTTTCAATGCGTCTTAGCACTCCAATCCTCTCTTCGAATGCTCTGTACTCTTTGAATATTTGCCTCACCATGCAGCCAGCTGTTCTACCGCGCCATCAATCTATACGAGCGCGATCAATGTATGATGCAGGAGCGGGCGTGCCATGAGGTAATGTTGTTTTGTTACTGATTATTTCGATTTTGCTAAAAATTATTACGGTCTCAGGAGAATCACTAACTTGATTCTTGTCTGTTTTTTATGCCCTTCGAATATCCCTTTGCATATTGGGTGCATGACCGGTTTTCTATATAGTCACTGCTGCTATCCTCACTCGTCTCTGAAGACCATTGTGTGCATACTGGTATGAATACATCTTACTGGCCATTGTGAAATGTCCACTCATTAACCTCCTTTATCGTAATAACCTCACCTATGGTATCGATAGTACCGATGTTGGCCTCCCTCCTTTATAAATCGATTTTGTGAAGTCACAAGTATTCTCAGTAAAATTGCTAGAAATTTTGTATTGAGGGTAAGAATCACAATATTTAATTTTTTGTATTGTTTTCTTGCTGTGCTCAAAAACGAAGATGCTTATAAAGATGGCCATTTACACGTTTACGTAATTCCACAAGAAGTACAACCACAATCTAGATGGGAAATATTGTATGCTCAAGGACTAGTACCCAAGAAAAAATTGGGGTCTTGTAAGCCTAACTAGGAGAATCGAACGTCGGGTCACTTACCCTCTATTTCGGAGTTGAATTTATTTCCGTTTTCGCGCGAGTGTGCTGCGTCTCCTCCTCCCACACGATTTCTCGTTGTCTCTGCCCTCGCCCGCATGAGTGCGAAAATGAACAGGGTAAGCAAATTTGGCTCTGAAATATAGGATAGCGTGAAGGTGCGCTCGCGGCGAAAATTTGGAAATGGTTCGCGTCCGGAAAGGATCCGTGGACGGCGAGCGCACGTCGTCAAAAAAATATTTTCTGAAAGCGATTTTCTTGGTCGGCAAAACTAAACAGCGAAGGCAAACCACTGTGTTGTTTCACGAGAGAGAGAGAGAGGGTTCAATGATCAGCAAAAAGACTTCTATTCGTTTGACCGGATCACATGAGAACTGTCCCGCCGAAGTGGGGCTACATCATAAGGCGACCCAATGTAAATTGGGCGCGGGGCGGTCACGCTGCTGGCAGTTTGCCAGCGGCGGACTCTTTCGAAATTTCAGGCCAGAAGCTTCCAGTCCTTTATTTTGCTCTTATAGCGACACACCCCAGGGTGCACGTTTTTTACTCCCACGCTCTTTTTTGCCTTTCTCTTTTTTTTCTGGTAAAATTGTCGGACCATTCAGATCTTTTCAAATTGGAAGACGATCAAAAACAGCTTGCCTACCCAATTATCGTTTAACCATTTTACCCAACTTCAGAATGTACCCTCTATAAAACGGCGTAATTCACATCATTCAAGGCGCGAGCGGCGCGCGCGAGGCCTGGGCCTCCGTCAACCTTCCGCTCTCTCACTGTCTCTAACCTCCGCTCCCCACCAGCACGCGTAGGAACTATGTGAATTTCGCCGTTTTGTAGCCTGTATTTTTGTTGCTGGTCGTTTCCTTGTGGTCTAGTGCGGCCGACAAGTAATTAGTCTAGTGCGATCGACAAGTAATTGGTCTAGTGCGGTCGACAAGTGATCCACATTTTCCTCCCACTTATTTATCGTCTATTGCATTGCTAGGGAGCAGCGATTGGATTGCGAGGTAGTCTATCAATACCTTTTTACCAAATTTATCTTTCTCCTTCGCATCTCTTGATGTTTTTTTTTCCACTGAACCACCGATTGTCCTATCCTCCCCCAAATTAGACCACCCCATCTTTGCCAGCTCCATCACAGGCATTTTTTTATTTGAAGATGTACTACTATTGCTCTACTTTTCCTAACAGGCAGAGTCAACCGTTTGTATTTCTCAATCGAACATGGTACACTCGTTTTCGGTGGTTACTATTAAATACACGTACATACATTTACATATATTTTTATTGGTAATTTCAGAATCCGGGTCTTTTCCGAACCACAGAGTTCGTAGAATAACACAAGGGCTGGTTTTTCTGTTTAGAAATGCGAACCTAGAAAATCGCTTTCAGAGAATATTCCTTTTCGTTCCTTCACTGCTCCTTATCACTCCTCTAGGTCGACGTGTTCCGGGCTCGCCCTTCTCCCCCAATAATAGCAGTGGCTCAACGAGAGCACAGAGGCAGTTGTTTGACAGGATCGCAACAATCATGAGTCAACTCAAGAACAAGGGAGAAGACGTAGATCATCGACAGCTGCTAACTCAAGTTTTTCGAAAGTTTGAAGAAAAATCCAAGACAAGCTACTGACAAAAAGGCTGAACAAACGAGTTGGAACTGGAGTACATTCCAGAATGCACTTGAGGCTATAATCTCGAAACGAGAAACAATAGAGGAGACGAGGGAAGTAATGAAAGGAAATTCTAGAATCGACAAGAAAAGGTCCCCAAGAAGAGAAGCAATGCAACAGTCAATCAAAAGCACCAAAAGCTGCCTGTGCAGGAATTGCGGTCGACCGAATCACACAGCAGAAGTGTGTCGGAACCCAGGATGTTCAAAATGTGGGAGCAAACATCACTTCTCACTATGTAGCGTGAATACAAGCACACCCACGAGGGCACAACAAATGCCAGAAATAAGTGCAAACCAAAGGGCACAAGCCCCCGCACAGCAACAACGAAACCAACAGTGGAATCAAGGGCAAAGAAGGCAATCAGACCAACAAAATCAAAATCGAAGGTCAATCCCTACCATTCAACAGACCCTCGTGACTGAGACAAGTGAGCAGGACATAGAGAGGGCAGCATCCGAAGAGGAAGTTAGAAGCACGGATATCCTACAAGTTATGTAGCAATAAAGAAGCAACGAGGAATGCCGTTCAACTTCTCACAGGAGTAGTGAAGGTAGAGGGACCAGGGGCCGGATTCATCAATCTTCAGTTGGGTTTGGGTTGACCCACGGTAAGTCTGACCGCGTGTCTAACCTACCCAACACCTCCAATCCTGATTCACAAAGCGCGAAGCAGTGTAGGTTACGCTGACCGAAACTTTTAGGCGTCAGCGGTAATTCTAGTGCATACAACACACGATATTCACCGCCGAATCTTAAAAATCCATAGAAGACTCGAGTATGAATAAAATTTCTCAAAGAAGGGTGACAAAGCGACAGTTTTCTAGCAGAAAGGACGCGTTTTCCCCAGATTTCAAGTAATTTCTTATAGTTTCTGATGTGTCTAAATTACCAAACATTTCCATTCTTACTATACAGGGAAAAATTGTCAATAGTCCTTCTTTCTTTCTTTTTCATTGGATCACAAAGGTGTATTTCCTCGAACAGCTAAATACTGTGCGCACATAAAGCTTATGAAACACACTCTTAACTTCTAAAAATAGCAGAATTTTTTTCACGTAAAAAAAAACAATGCATGGCTTCTTTTTCTACAACAAAGTCCTACTGTTTGGTGGTCTAACATCAACTCACTGTCTTGAAACTGGTTGATCATTTACGTTTTTCAATTCTGTGATGAGCTGATGATGATGAAATAGTCAAGTTCCTAACCAAAATATTGAAAAAGTGGATGAAAAGTATTCAAGAAAGTGAAATAATTTTACAAAGTTAACACCTCAAATTGCTGGTTTAGGACGATAATATGAAGCGGGGAGCGGGAAGGATGGGTGCAAGCAAGGATTGTATTCAGCAAACCGTAGGTGGCTCACAACATCAAATTTAGTGTGAGAACAACCACGGGCAGCAGATACAAATCGTCAAGGAAATGGGAAAAAAAGTTACTGAAGAGCTGAATAAAAGCTGAATAGAATTCACTCTGAAGTTATTAGTGGCAGGCTGATAAAATAATATTTGTTATTCAGTTTCTTATCAATTAATATTCATATTTCCAGCAGATTTTGATGACACTGTGTTTTATTGTTGCATTCGTTACTGAAATGTTCGAATGCTGCTTATTCACTTCAACGACGAAAAAAAAATTATAAAGGAGTGTTGTTCAAGGAAACATTATTGAGCTTCCAAGACGGTTTCAAGAGAGATTATAGTTACGGAGAAATATTAAAGTACTTTAAAAATTTTACTGGCAAGTGTTTTAGAAAAAAATTAACCAAGAAATCGCCGTATAAGTAGCATAAAACTTCATTGAAACGTTAAGCATTTCTAAATGAGTAAAATAGCAGTGGAATAGCCAACAGTTGAATAATAGGAGTAGTAGTACTTACTTGACTTAATCGGTTGGCTTTCGCCTGACGCGGTCATTCCGCATCTTCACCGAGGTGTGCCGTCCTAGTAGTCAGCCGTGTCCATTTTTCACGGTCTTCAGCCACAATTTGAACACATTCCATCCAGCTGTCACTATTCCATTTCCTGCGAAACGAAACATCGCGCCTGAACTGTCTTTCGATGCCGAGTGACCTTAAATCCTCTTTAACCACATCCGTCCAGAACTTTCGCCTACGCCCAGGTGGCCGTTTCCAGACAGGATTTGGAAGCATTTTTAAAGCGTGTTGTACGAGACGATCCGGCGTTCTTCTTAGTATATGCCCGAGCAGTCGAAGTCGACTTTCCATTGCTGCTTGAGATGGCGTTAGGAGATGCTGGCACCTCCCTCGTGTCAAGCGTTGATGTACTGCGTCGATTTCCTTGTAAAGGTCTTCGTTATGGCATACACGCGGCCAGAAATATCCAAGCAAACGCCTAAAAGCTTCCTCTCCGTGCAATCCAACCTTTCCATCTGCGTTTTCGGTGCTGCCCACGTCTCCGATCCGTACATCATGATAGGGCGAATAGCGGATAGGTAGACGCGCAACTTGACTTCCTTCGCGATGGTGGTAGACCACAAACACTTGGTTAGAGAATTGAATGCAGACGTAGCTTTCGCAATATCGTTGTCGAATATCCGCTGCATAACTACCATCGTTCTTCAGCAAACAGCCCAAATAACAGAAATCGTCCACCAGTTCGATACGTTGTCCGTCCACACAAACTCCAGTTGAAGGCCTCTGAGAGACCCACATCTGCTTGCATTTGTCGGGACGAAGACGAAGTCCATAGGCTGCGGCATACTTCGAAACGAGGTTCACAATCCTTGCAGTTTTGCGTTGTTTTCAGCGAATAACACAATGTCGTCGGCGTACTCCAGGTCGACAAGGGAGCGTCCTGATGGTGTTAAGATCACATCCGCAGGAAACTGTTCTGCAACTCTACGCATGATGTCATCAACGGCGAAGTTGAAAAGAAAAGGTCCTGCAACGGCTCCTTGCCTTACTCCTGTTTTCACCTCGAAAGCTAACGTAAATCCGACAGGTGTACGAACTGCTGCTGTTGTTCCTTTGTTCATGTCCTCGATTAACCGAACATACTTTTCCGGGACTCCATGTGCTCGCAGAGCATTGAGCAATCGATCACGATGAGGAGAGTCAAACGCGGCTTCAAACTCTAAAAAAAGCAAGCTGTAATGGCTTCGAATACCGCTGCCACGATTCAATAACTCTTCTCACGACGAACACTTGGTCGATGGTCGATCTTCCAGGTCGAAAACCGGCTTGCTCATCTCTGGTCGTTCTTTCACGATGTTTGATAAGTCGCTCGAGAATGATACGTTCTAAAACCTTGTACATGACACGAAGTAGAGAGATTCCTCTGTAGTTCTTAGGATCCGTGACGGATAGCTTCTTGTGAAGAGGTACGATGATCGCATGTCTCCACGAATCGGGCATCCTTTCGCTCATCCATATGGCACGGATGGTGTTGGTCATTTCACGAATCCCAGACGGAGGAAGAGCTTTCAGCATTTCAGCAGTGATGTTGTCATCTCCACCTGCCTTTCCATTCTTCATTTTCCGGACACAATCCAAAACTTCAGACTCAGTCGGCGGTTCCTCACTGACATCGTAATGTGCTCTCTGAACATGCGGGAGCTCAGGTACTGATGGCGCTGGACGATTCAGTAGTGAACTGAAGTAATCCTTCCATATTGGCAGCGTCGCATCACCAACTGCAACTCCATTGGTAGTGTTCAAGACAGGAGAACATCTCTTCATCTTCCCGCTATACTGTCGCAGCAACGTGTAGGCTTTCCTCGGATTCTTCTCCTCCCAAGCCTTCTCGAACTCCTTAGCTCTACACGTCCACTCTCGTTGGCGGTCGCTTTGAAGCTGCCGACGCAACTTCCTCCTCAGACGCTTCTCCTCCAGGAACTTTCCTGCAGTTCGGAGAGCACATACTCTGTTGTAGGTAGATGTTGTTTTTCTGAGACGTAGGCGAACTTCTTCTTAGGCTGTACAACCGGGAGTGCCTCTTTCGAAGCGTCCTGGATGCATTTGACAAAAGAATCCGCGTCGCAAAGTTTCTTCTTAGTCCGTACTCCGATGTGAATAGAAACGCGTTGTCGGAAATTCCTTCTGCACTCTTCATCTCTGAGACTTGTCATGTCAATCCTCTGGAGAGGCTGAGCCCCTCGCTTCCTCTTATGAATCCTCGCAGTGAAGTTCAACAGAACAGGACGGTGATCCGAATCGAATGCGACATCCCACACAGCTCTAGATCTTCGAATGTCCGATACTGGAATATTCCTCGTCAGGACATAGTCAAGCTGTAGTTTCAAAGTTGTCATCTTCCGCTTCCGCTGCTTTTCTGGAGATAGCCGGGTTGGTCCCTGCCACGTAAGCTGATGGCGGCGATGATTCCTCTTGAATGTCGATGCAATAATCAGACCACTGCGTTCACAAAAGTCGACAAGGCGGTAGCCATTGTCCGATGTTTGCTCCACTGGGTAGAACCATTTACCGAGTACTTCGGATTCCTGATCAAGTCCCATCTTCGCATTTGCGTCAATCCCCACGACAACAGCATGTTGACAAGGTATCCTGGCCAGCAACGTATTGAGTTCCTCATAAAACGCATCCTTCGAATTGTCTTCGGCGGTTTCAGTGGGCGCATGAGCACTCACTATCCACAGATTGAATCCTCTGTGATCCCGCAGTCGTACTAATACATTCCGACACGACGTTGAGCCGAACTCCTTGACCATACCATTGAAATCCTTCCTTACAGCTATTGCACAGCCTCCCACTCTCCTATCGTCAGCGTTACCGCAGTAGATGGTGTACTCTCCGACGCTGATGACGGGTCTATCCTTGAGGCGGGTTTCCTGCAAAGCAGCAAACGGTGCATGGAAATAGCTCAGAAGTCTGGATAGCGCAGTTTTTTGGATATCACTCGACAGCGATCGACAGTTCAGGGTGGCGAAATTGTGGCTTTTGGCCAGAGACTCCATGAACTCCCTAGGTACGAATTCTAAGGTGTTATTGACCAGAGGCCTTGGTGTGCCGGACGGCGACACCTTTATGCAATGTGTGGATACTTTCGCGATATAGTTGTGCACGCTATTTTGCTCGAACATTCCTTGTGTACACTGAAACGTCTGCTGGGTTCAGTAGAAGCAGGGGCACCAACGAACAGACTTGTATACACACCCCCTAGGAGTAGTAGTAATAGAAGAATAATGTTGACAGTCGAGAATAAGCCAAAGAATGACTAACAGAGTAGCAATATGCTACAAACAACAGTCCTCGTGAATCGATATCAAATTTGGCAAAGCTCCAGACGCCGCTGCGCACTGCCGCACGCGCAGAGGCGCGCCGATTTGCCTTGGCGCACGACATCTAGTGGGTTGGTTAGCCGCCTACCAGCCTCCTTCGCCCTGTAGCGCTGACCCAGTAACCGACCGAGCAGCGCGTGGGTTGGTAAGTTGATGAATCGCTGAAATGGTGCTGGGTTGGTAGGTTAGGGGCGCTAACGTGGGTTTGCACGTTGATGAATCCGGCCCCAGGAGGACAGAAAGAGGTGAGAGTGCTATTAGACACCGGGGCCCAAATGTCTTTCATAAAGGATACCTTGGCAGAAGACCTCAAGCTCGAGACCACAGGCACATCGAGAACTATTCGTATCAACACTTTCGGGTCAGAAGAGGCACGAGTCAATGAATACGAAGAAGTGATAGCAGACATCCGGGACCCGGAAGGAGGTCCAAGGAAAGTCAAGCTGTACAAGACAGGAGTCATTACGACGTCGAAACCGCGTCTCGAAATCAGTCAAGAGGATAGAATGTTCCTACAAGACAAAAACATCGAGCTACGAGGGGCGGAAGAGCCATCGAGCTCAGAAATTCTTCTGGGTTGCGATCAACTTTGGGAAGTCATGAGTGGCAGTAGCATGGTTAAGCTTCCCTCGGGGTTGTATCTCATCCACACGATGATTGGATATATGATATCGGGAAAATCTCAAGAAGACGACCGTGAAATACCCACCCTAGAAACCCTCGCAATCAACGAAGACGAACAGAATGAATGGGACAGATACTGGACCCTCGAGTCGTCAGGGTTTGGAAGAGTTCACAGGGACGCAAAAGGAAGAGAAAGAAGACACTGACCAGCTTGTACTTCAGCACTTCAACGAGACAATCGTAAAGAAAGACGATGGATATCACGCGAGACTTCCATGGAGAGAAGCGAAAGAGCAACTTCCTGATAATCACGCGATAGCCAAGAAACGACTGAAATCGATATGGCTCGCGCATCAAAAAGACAAAGAATTCCTGAGAGCTTATGATGAGATCTTTCAAGATCAAGTAGCTAAAGGGATACTAGAGGTGGTCACAAACCCGTGGAACAGGGCGGAGAACACCCACTATCTACCTCATCATGCAGTGTTGACGCCAAAGAAGACGACAACGAAGATGAGAGTGGTATTTGACGCGTCGGCGCACTTCTAAGGAAAGCCATCACTCAACGACATGCTCCATCAAGGACCAGTGATTTTGCCATCGATTATAGGTATTATTATGAGAATGCGAACAGGAAGAATCGCAATCACATCCGATGTCGAGAAGGCATTCCTTCAAGAAGTAGACCGAGACGCGACTAGATGTTTATGGTTGAGAGATAGGGGGAGACCACCAGACGAAGACAACATAATTGTATACAGGTTCACGAGATTCACTTTTGGCTTGAAATCGTCTCCTTTCCTACTGGCAGCAACCATTAAGTACCATGTGGATCATTGCGGCGCAGCCAAGAACATCACAGACGAGGTCAACCAGAACTTGTATGTCGATAATCTCTTCATGTCAGCAGAGACAATGGAAGAAGCAATCGAAAAATACAAGGCAGCGAAGGAGCTATTCGCCGAAATCAAGATGAACTTGAGAGAATTCAACTCAAATGAAGCATCTTTCAACAGGCGGCTAGAACAGCAAGATAGAGCTAAGGATAGCTGCATTTCGGCACTGGGAATCCAGTGGAACACGATATCAGACCAGCTCTTGGTGAACCACAAAGTGTTCGAGATGAAAGAAACGGTCACCAAAAGAAAGGTTCTCAGCGCTATGGCATCGATATATGACCCCATGGGATTCATGGTACCTCTGACGCTGAGAACAAAGCTTTTCTTCCAGTCACTGTGGACGAAAGACTACGAATGGGACAAGAACCTATCCCAAGCAGACGCTGATCAGTGGTCAAGGCTATGTGAAGAGACTGGAGGATTTGAAAAACCGATTCCACGGCGAATCGCAGACAAGTCGCAAGAACACGAATTCGTAGTATTCACCGACGCGAGTAAGGAAGCCATGTGTGCAGTAGTATATATCAAAAACTCTACGCAGCGGGACTTCATGATCGCGAAGTCCCGGCTTCCATCGGTAAAAACGAAACATACCATCCCAAAGATGGAATTGAATGCACTCACGATGGGAGCACGGTTGGGACTGACTACGTACAGAGAGCTCAGTAAGCAACTCAGGATACAAGGAATCGTGTTATTGTCCGACTCAGAGATAGCATTGAGCTGGGTCAAAAACAGAGAGAAGCAGAAAGATGCTGGAGTACTGGTCCGGAATAGGTGTGACGAGATATTCAGGATATCAGACACACTCCGAGACGAAGGTGTATCAATTCAAATAGGATACGTGAACACCAGCATCAATCCTGCTGACGCGGGGACGAGAGGTCTAAGCGCGAACGAGCTACAAGACAGCAATTGGTGGAAGGGACCCAGCTACGAAGAGTGGTCGAAGGAAGCGAGACTATTCCGTGTCGAAGATCCGACGGTGGTGACGGTGGTCAGTCAGGAAACACCGGAGTGTTGGACAGAAGATGTACAGATTCCATCGATCACGCGCTTAAGAAGAGTAACAGCATACATGTTGAGGTTTCTGCTGAAGGCAGCGAAAGGCCTTCCAGAGCCAAGAAAAGGAGAAGTACTGAAAAGGTTCAGAATGAAGGATGAACCGAGAAGCAAAGGTATCTCGGGATACGAAGTGAGACTTGCAGACCAAGTCATACTAAAGGCGCATCAATTATCCTACGAATGCAAACTCCAAGGAGCAGCAAACAAGAAGCTCAATGTCAAAGCAGACAAGAAAGGGATATTGAGATGCCACGGTCGCTTAGGACGAAGTGAATTGGCTGATCAAACAAAGAACCCAGCCATAGTGATGCAAAAAACGCATCTAGCCAGGCTACTGATTCAAGAAGCACATGGACCGTTACATTGTTCATTAGCCCACACAATGAGCAACGTGAGACAACATTACTGGATTCCTAAACTTCGAGAACAAACAAAGAGGTTCATCAGAGGTTGTGTACAATGCCAGAAACACAACAACCTACCGTTTCACTATCCTCAGATGGAAGATCTGCCGAGTCGAAGAGTCATACAAGCTAGACCCTTCCAACACATCGGTTTGGATTACTTTGGTCCGTTGACAGTGAAGTCTGAGAACGAAGAAACCACGAAGGCGTACGGTTGTATAATGACCTGTACGACTACTAGGATGTTGCATATCGAACTAGTGAACGATAATACGACGGGAGCATTCATCAATGCTATGAGAAGATTCATCGCCAGAAGGGGAGTTCCCGAAACTATCACGTCCGATAATGCACCGACGTTCCTGTTGGGGAGCGAAATCCTAACAGAAACGATGTCGAATTTCGAGGATAATGAGGAAACACGAAGATTCGTAGCGGACAAAGCTATTGAATGGAATAGGATCACTCCGTATGCGCCATGGCAAGGAGGGTTCTATGAAAGACTCATTCAGTCCATAAAAAGGTCATTGTACAAAACGATTGGTACAAAGATCCTGGCGTCGGAGACTCTGGCTACGTTGTTGACGGAAATAGAGGCAAGTCTGAACAGCAGACCGCTAACGTACCAAGAAGCTGAGTTCGAGGATGCACCAGGGATCAGACCGATAGACTTCCAACAGAGGGATATCATACTGACCTACCCATTGGAAGCCGGAGACTACGTGCTACGGGGAGATACGGATTACGATCAACCAGAGGAAATTCATCGAATCACGACGAAAAGAGAAGCACAGGAAGCTCTAAAGGCGTCCTATGCGTTGACGATGAAATTCTGGAACATCTGGAACAAAATGTACCTCACAGAACTGAGAGAACATCACAAGGTAGTGCACCAACAAGGCCGATCCACAGCAAAGATGCCGAAGATCGGACAGGTAGTTCTGATACAAGACCCCATTCAACCAAGAAATGCTTGGAAAATGGCAAGAATACAGAGGCTCACTCGAGAAACTACTAATGGAACGCCGAGAGAGGCGGAGTTGAAGCTTGCGTCTGGACGGATAGAACGGAGACCGATAAATCAACTCATTCCCTTGGAGTTGGACCACGACGACAAGGAGATCGAGATCCCACCGGAAGGCGCGACGCAGAGGGTACAAAACAGAGACAGTAATCCTAATCCACAAACACCTATAACAACACAAACACGTTACAACAACAAATACAAACAGAAACACCAATACTTAACAATACCCTGACGACACATCAAACAACACGATATAACTTACGACCTATTCGCAACTATCCACAAGAGATACAGGATGAAGATGAAATCATCTCTGTATATGCGATAGGCGAAGGGGAAAACAAACAACAAACCAAGACAATAGAACAAAGGCGTGATGTGCCCTTAAGACATAATCTGGGTATTTTCAGATTCATGTCGAAGGAGCGAGAAGTGACGTCGGGAGAAGAAGACCTCCTTGATTACGATGTTGGAGAGCTGACCGATCAGACAATGGATGATCAAGACAGTAATAACCAAACAGGAGAAGCCAGCGGAAGAGCCTAGGAAAAGGAAGCAGACGAAAGGGAACCCGTGGAAAAGGAAAGTACATCAGAAGCAGCCGTAGCGAACGAGGAACCTAAGCCGGTCGAAACCCTCACACAATTGCGAGATGAACTATGTGAAAGGTTCTTCGAGGAAATCGACAAAACCTGCAAGGGCTTCTCAGCCGGACTTGGAAAAGGTTATGGAAATCTGATGAAGAAGCTGGAAGAAGTGCAACTCGTGGCGGAAGTAGGAGGTCCGGTATGTGGCGTGGGAGAGTTGGATGAAATAAAACCCCCCAGCCGTGACGATTTCAATAATTTCAAAAGCCAGTTATGGAGAGAAATAAAAGCCTTGGATGGACGACAGGCAAAAAGGATGGAAAAAATGAGGACAGATATGGAGGACAACTTTCAAAGGCTGGATGAAAAAATGGAAAACCTGCTGAGCATCATGACGGCCCAAAGGCCAAAGGAAAACGTTCGAAAGCTGTCAACAACGGAAGCAGGAATCCCAACAATCACAATCACAACGGATGCGAAAAAGTCATCGAGGGGGGCGAAGTCGCCTTCGCCGAAGTCAGAGAGACCCCGCACATCGTCGCCAAAGAGGCCCGCGCACAGGCGGGAACGAACCCCGTCACCTGTCAGGAGCCTCCGTGACCGCAAGAGGTCGAATTCTCCGCACAGAGCGGGTCGAAGGTGTCATCGATCACCCTCTCCGAAGAGATGGGCACGACAAAGGACGAAGTCTCCATCAACCTATGGTAGTCGACGTTCCCCAGATCAGGATATGAGAGGTGTTTGAGTGGTAGTAAATCGTGACCAGCCCAGAGGACCGCCACCCGTGATGATGACTCCAAGGATGCCGCCACCAAGCATTCATCAGCCCCGGATGCAGCCACCCATGGGACCGGCGCCCATGATGCCGCCCCCTCTCTTTCGCAAGGCCCTCCAGGACCTGATGAGAAGGGGAGAACAAGCCAGGTTCAAGCTGAGCAACCTCGCTCCATGTCCGGCGAGGGTCATCGGCAACTCCGACAGGACAGTGTGTGATAGTAATGGGAGACCCCTGGCATGCGACTTCTGTGGACAGCGGGGACGGCACATGATGGACGCTTGCCCTGTCATAAGTCGCGTAGCAGACCGCAGGTGTTTTATGAAGAAAGGAGGATTTTGCTTGAAATGCTGTTCGCATCCCGACACGGATGAATGCTACATGGTCGTCGAGTGTTTCTACTGTGGTGGAACATCGCATCATTCGTCGCTCTGCGGGCTCCCGGAAGAGAGAGTCAAGCTGGAGGAGACGATAAGGGGAGCCGCTGAGGCAGCTCTCCCGGCTCAGCACTAAGGAGTGCGCCAAGGCGTACTCCTCCTTGTACATACATTTAATCCCCCATAGCTAACCCTTCGTTCCTGTTGATGTTACTACAGTTATTCTATGGTATTATTTATGGTTAATGGAAATTGTTTTATCGAGGATGAGAGGAATCGCTATCTTGTGGAGGTGAGGATGATATTTTTACATACTCACGATTTCCTTTTACCGGCTCGGATTTTTCGTCTATGTCATCTCTGGTCAAGTCATCCGCTGCCGGGACTGTCACGGCGAACCGTGACTCCAATTACGAAAAAAGACTATAAAGAAATATGAGGATGAAGGTCGGCGATAGAAAGCGCGCCCCATGGCCAATTGAAGGGCGGGTGCGGTGCGCCGAACTCTCTGGAGGGAAGAGCGAAGGGGGGAAGGGGCCCCTTATCAACAACCCCAACACTTCTGGTTGCTTCTCTCACTGGGAGCGGGTTGTTTTTTTCCTCCAACCCGACCCGTGTCTCAATTTTCCTATTTTTTTTGTCGATTGCAATATTCGTGGAGCCGATTCGAGGCTATCGCACAGGAAGTGCGACGTGATTCACTGAGCGTAGGCAGTAACTGCCCCCAGTGAAAATTTCTTCTTGTCACGGGTCGATTGGGTATTTTTTAAGGAAAGACCCAAGCTGGGATAGAGGTGATCGAGCCTGCCGTCTAGTTGTTCCGACAATATTTCCCAATTCGAACCCCACTTTCAGTCGTCACTTTTTTTTTGGTGTGCGGACTCGTGGCGAAGATCCTCTTGTTATCTTGTTGGTCTTGGTCGGAAGATCCGCTAGTGATATCTCGTATCGAGGCTGACCCTCAAGAGGCAGTCCTCAGTTGTCGACGGGCATAACTACTGGATTGTGAGACGAGATAGAGGTGAGACCCCCCCCCTTTTTTACATTGATTATCAATCATTCATATAGCCACTGAACCACCGAACGACTAAATTGGGGGCCCTCAACCTCACCAACCACCAACCAACCCAAACGAGATCACACCCTCGTTTGCATTGTTGTATCAAGCTGCGGTGAATCCTTCCTTCATACAATCAGTGGCATACAGAACTGTGTTGTTGAAGATGGACTAACTGGGACATCGAGAAATCATTGTTGCGTCTAGCGCAATCGCAATATCCTCCCTTCGAGGAACACCAAAGCAACTTTACCTTCCACCTTCCTTTGAAGAAGTCAAGAACGAGCTGACAAAGATCCACTCCCACAAAAGCACTTACTCCATACTTACATCTCCGCCAATCACGATTTACTCGACTGCTTATTCTTCTTATTCACCAACATAATGACCACTGCGGTTTTAGCCATATTCTAACGCTTCTTCGTTGAAGAACCTGGGTTCCACCAGGATCCTCAGCTGAATATCCTTCTCCCAGTGACTTTGATCCTGACAGCAAGATGAAGAGGCTTAAGGTAGAGGTCACACCAACCAACGATGGCCTAAGTGACGAAGGGAAGGTGGCTTTGCAAGGATCTGTTGAATAGCAACCCGTGACATGGGACGACTCCTCTGAGAAGCATAAATATGCTTACCAAAGGACAATGGGTTGGCGAACGGTTGTCGACTATATGTAAATAGCCTGTGGACGCGAATTTTCTGCCGATTTCCTGTCAAAGATTCTCAAAAACCTACGGGACACGTACGTAAGTAAAGAAAAAAAGACCACGTGCATCAGTGTGGCTCGTGTGTTCCATGCAAGTGCCTCCGATCACCAAGAGGAAACCAGAGGAGTGGCCATTCTGGACCGCGAGTCGAGGTGGACGAGCTACAACGCAAATTGCGAAAGCAATCGTCGAAATTCAAAAGGGTGCATAATCGTCTTATTATTGTGAAATCAGCTGTTAATAAATGTTGTGAAGTGAAAAAATGTACCTGTCAAGAAAGTCATAAACAATGATGTTTCAAGTGCAAAAGAAATTTTTTAAACATTCACTCTTCCACTCCTCCCTTGTCACCAAAATAAAACGACTCAATCCAACCAACTACCCCTTTCAAAATACAGACATGGACTTCTTTGGCACACTTCAATGTCAAACAAAGGAGAGCACCGTAGGAAAACGTTGGATGCTAGAGGAAGTTGCCTGATTTTTTGGCTAAAACGTAAGCTTTGGGTCCCTCTGAGAAGAATAAGAACGGAAGTACGTCGAAAATTCGGGGAGCGGGTGAAAATCTCGTAGGCCAGAAGACCCAGTTGTCGAAGGAACAGGCTCCGAATTTCGAATATTCTTCATCGCAAAAGGTTCTAACATTACAACATGTGCATTGACCCCTCTTATTTTTAGAGATTTTTTCGCACAGGAAACAGAAAGCAAAGCCACCTACTTAGAATTTTGAAGCGCGAAACCGTTTCCCCGGCGTCAGGTTCGATGCATTGTACGCAGTCTCCCGAAACACAGTATTATTCACTCGTTTAGAGTATATCTCGTCGTCTTCGCCTTTGCCAATAACTTTATTCATCGCGCCCTCTCTTTTCTTCCGCCCCATTCCGTAGCTTCCAATCTGTTCTTATTTGCAATTCAGTACACAACTATCCAGGATACACGCCCAGAACCTATGTGCCTTATATTCAATCGTAGGAGAACCTTTACTATAATTCTAACATTTACGTTAATTCAATTACTACAAGGTTTCATGTTTATTGGACGGTATTACCGAATCATTCGCAAAAAAAATTTTCTGGACAGTGCACCTACAACCCATGGTCAGAATAGTTCATGTGGTCTCCCGGTGGAGCTCAGACCCGCCTCCCCCACCATTGCGCAGCTCAGACCCCCCGGTGTGGATATCCACACCCCGCGCTGAACCCTGTCCCCCATTCTCCAACACTGCCCTGCCGCATCGGCACTCGCCGCGGCGCAGCTCTGCAGAGCCCTTTAGGCGTAACCGTTAATTTTCGAGAAGAAAACCGCGTTAACTCGGTAATGCGTCAACACCTAATTTTGTATTTCGTGATAAAGTTTAGGAAAAGATCACCTGACCACAACAAAATTAACTAATAAATTGTTGCTAAGACGTATGTAACGTTCATGTGTATAAGAATATATGTACATCAAGTACAGACAAGGAACTGATTGCCACTTTATAATTATATTATTAGACCCAATCTTCAGATTATTTGCAGTAAAGTCATTAAACGAGGAAGGTATGACAGAGAAGTTGACAGAGCTCGTTTCGCCTCGGAGGTCGAGAGAATGCAAGAAACATAGTGTGGAATAATACTGGAAATGTAAAGAGAAGACGCAGCCTGGTTGAAGACTTCGATCTGCGAACTCCTTCGTTGAAACTTGGCTAATTCGCCCAGATAAATGATTTTCGTTTTCGTTGCCATTGGGATACTCCTATTTATAGCCTAGCTCCCTCATTTTGAGCCGGTCGAAGGGAGACCTATCGGGTTCATCATGTCTAACCCTCCTCATCACTTATATGTTTTGCCATGAACGACCGCTCCGCTGCTTGCTCCGCCCGGACTCATCCGAGCAAGGCTTTACATTCCTTGGCCTCACTGAGGAGCTGCTTGGCGGTGATTCGCACAGGTGCTGGGACCTGCAACGAAGGTTTTCTGTTGAAAGCACCGCCTGTTTATCGTCCCTCAGGTTTTTGAGAACCGGTTACGAAACGCTTCTTAATTCAGTAAATTAACCCATTCACGACCACGACTAATTTTGGGTGACTGCACGTTTGGACCGCGTGCAGTATTATGTTACCGTACACCGTGTCCCACCGGTGGGATATGCTTGCTCGAATAACATGCCACGGAAAATCGATTTTCTTTTTTCATGTTCATAGTTTAGCTATAACTGAGAGAAACCTTGTATCGTCCAGCACTGGATGAGGGATCGCCGCGACGCTGCTTGGCGGGAAAAATTGCGCGCGGGAAAACGAAGGGAGAGTGGCTATTGGTTGCGCAATTATTCCCGCCAAGCAGCGTTGCGGCGATCCCTCATCCAGTGATACCAGCGTTTCCTCCCATAAAGCTCTTCCTTCCAAGAGTAAAAAACCTACTTGAAATCACAGCTGGGTCAAGTGGGAATATTATTTGGCCACCACTGTTCCAGTGATCTTCAATTACATTCGTTACTTTGAATGCGACTCACAGAGGAAAATCGGTATTCTGGGGATAATAGGGATTGTAACAGTATTGCCAAGTTTCCAGACGAAAAATCTTGACTCCAGCTAGGATTTCCATTTCAGAAAGCTAAAAAATGACAACGGAAGGAAAATAACTCATAGAGTACTTGTACAAATGTTTTCGTAGCCGTTTTTTTCTATTTGAGTCCAACAAAAGTTCTTGTAGTGTGCTATAGTAGAGCTACAGAAGGATTTGGAAATCTGTAGTCGAGTCTAGGATATACATTCGTTACAAGAAGGTGGGAGAATCATTCCTGTGGCGGAGAAATTGATTTTCGAAAAGCGCGTCCTACCGGTGGGACACGCAGTCCGAAGTCGTAGTTAACGCGCGTCTCACCGGTGGGACACGTGGTCGTGAATGGGTTAAAGGAAGACTGCGACTCTAAACGAGTGAATAATACTGTGTGTTTCGGGAGACTGCGTACATTGCATCGAACCTGACGCCGGGGAAACGGTTTCGCGCTTCAAAATTCTAAGTAGGTGGCTTTGCTTTCTGTTTCCTGTGCGAAAAAAATCTCTAAAAATAAGGGGGGTCAATGCACATGCTGGAATGTTAGAACCTTTTGCGATGAAGAATAAGAGTAAAAAATTTCGTGCCCTTCTGGTCCGTTTTTCTCAGTTTCTCCGTCATTTTGGTTCTACTCAGCGGTCAATTAATCGATTCTGCGAATAATCTCAAAATTGAAGATTATCATGAACACTGCCTTAAAGAACGCGCACCTGTCGGAAGTTTTAGACTAGAATTCTTGCCACCGTGATTGGAATGCACGCCTTATCTGCGTGAAGGCACGTTTCTGAAGTTGGCAAGAGGAGTGAATGAAATATGTGTTGAACATGAAAAATAAGAAAAATTTGTTAGGACTGCTGAGACGCCAGAAGACTATCGAACTCTTAATCATTGGCCTAAACTCGCGTTAGCTAATAATCTCTCGTTAATGTTGATCGATGGCCATTATTGAAATCTTCCCACATGTGTCACTATCCTGCATAGAATCAACGTGTTCAGTTTAGTCTCGTGACTGGACGGGGCTGCGACGTTAGATCGCCGCGCGCGATCGAAACCCCGTTGACCGGTAAAGCCGCCAACTCCGCACGGCCAGACGCAATGATCGCACCTTGTCCACTCACTAGACTAAATGTAATACGGAGACCATAGCTGCACCGTGGTTTCCGATTTGAATGATTTGAACTATACAGCATTGCGTCCCAAATCACAAACAAATGCACATCGAAGTTCGTATACTCTACCATTTTTGCCAAATTTTGCCAGAAAATCAAGCAAAAATCCGGCAAACGGCAATTGGCAAAATTCGTCCGAAAACAGCCGGCAAACGACAAACGGCAATTGCCGCACACCCCTGGTCCAGATACCGAGACGTTTGTTCAACACTCTCGAAACAACCCTTGGTTTTTCACCCTTCAGTTTCGTAGACAGACTTTTTTATTATCAGTGTGATAGGATCGCGTCATTCATCTTTAGCGCTTTATAAAATAATACCTGATTTATACTCAGGCTATCAGGCTATAGAAAATTGTTGGTCATCACTTTTTATTAGACGTTTTTTATGCTTTGTCTGCTCTGACATTCGGACAGCGCGGCGCTGGGGCATTTTCGGCATTTAGCGCGAGGCTGGGGCGCGATATGTGCGCGGAGGATCCTTCAGCGTGAGGCCAGCGACTGCTCACCCGTGGAATCTTCGCGAGACAGCGTGTTTCGTGCGAGACCTGCTGAAATAACTGAACGGCGCCGCGCTGGGATCATAAATCATGACCCGGCCTCGCTCTCTGTTCGCAATCATTTCTGATTTGTTTCATTGGAGCACGGATGTTAACCTGATTTTCTTTTCATCATTTTGGTGATTCTGTTGGTTTCACTCTTCTCCAGCTACCTTTCACCGTTTTTCTATTCCTTAAATCTAACCGGGTTCAACACCAACCATCCGAAAATTTTCAGGGTGTAAATTTCCGGGAAACGAGAGCTTGACGAAGGTGCATTAAGGGGCATACGAAGTGGATCGAGTGTTCAAGACGCTGGAGCGGAGCAATACGGAAGTGAGTATCTTTCATTTCATTATAACGTGACATCAAATACTGGTTTTTCCTCCTTGAAATGTTCTGAATTACTTTTCAGAGCTGTTTAGGAGAAATATTTCAGAGCCGGTCGGATACCAAATGCATCGAAACAGTCGGAACATTTGGACGCTGCAGAATGCCAAAGAAATTGGGCTGACGGAAAATGTTTTGTTGGAGTGGTACCTTTTTTGTTTCACTTCTAATATCACCCTGACGTTTTTTAGTTGATCCATTGCTGATTGTCCATTTTGTATTGCTGAACATTGAATTCCTGTTTCCATTTTTCGTCAATTTTGTATCTCTCAACAGATATAAATAGGTGTATAACAAATTACAAGTGTCTGCACCTGCCATCGTGTATTCAAGTACGTGTATTGTAATTTAGGTTATTGATTGCTTGTGAATTGAAAACAGTTTATGAAACACTTTCCTTTTTGGTTATTGCCAGTACATGAAAACATGTTATTACCACGAAAATTCATTCTATGACGATTGAAGATGAGAATAAAATATCGATATTTATTAAGTCATAATACTGATGATATATTGTTAATCTAATGATATGATAATACCAGCCAGTATTGATAATAATGAATCGAGAAGCGGATACGACGACGTGATAGAAGTCGCTGGCCCCGCGCTATTCTGCCGAATTGACCCAGCCTGGCGCCGAGAACAGATTTTAGCCTCGCGCTGGGGCGCGAACAGTGCCAGGCTCGGATGGGGGCGCCGCCTCGCGCTGCTCGCGCCCCAGCGCCGCGCTGTCCGAATGTCTGAGTGGAGGTTCCGAAGAATAGGGATGTTGATCGGATCCACAGCGCAGGAGCAGTTCGGTTGGCTCACGTGACGAGCGCGGCTGAAAACCGCTGCGCGCGCGTCGCTGTTGGAGGGCTGTGGAGCAATCTCAATACATGATTTTAATCATCATTCATCGCTCGTTAAGGTCTGTACGAATGGGACTGTCCGCCAACCCGGTCGTTGTGCGTGTAAAGCGGCCATCACGAAGATACTCTCCGCGACTGTAAGGCGATTAGCATGGAGATCAGACGATTAGTAGCCATATCTCAGCCAGCTGTTGGCAGCCGTGGGCAGGCTCGCCCGAAGAATGCCTTTCCGACGGCAGCTCGACACACACGCCGACCGCGTGGGCGGAGTCTCATTCGGACAGACTTTATAAAAGCTGGACTTCTGTACTTCCATTGCACCCGATTTCCGCATTCACTTCGAGAACGTTGAAAGTATACATTACCGACTTAGAAATTCGTGTTCGCCACAAACTACAGCCTGCTCAATGGACGTCTTGCCCGGCATATCGGTGAAAAATGTAGAGACGAAAGGCAAAATGTTGCTGGAATTTTTCACAATGCACCGCACTGATGAGGTACTGTGCTTTGACGAGAAGGCAGTGGTCCTTGAAAAAGTGGTGGTTCCTGGAAGCGATGTTGTTCAAATACGATTTTCCAGCCAGACTCATGGAACGAAAACCGAACTTCGCTTTCTCGCCTCGAAGACTGGCGCGTACCGCATCTAGGAGCAGTTCTGGACTTCTCTGTGAGGGATTTATAGAGGAGCGCCTGAGGAACAAAGAAATGGGCAACTAAGATTAACCGAAGACAAATTCGGCACAGATTTGAAGCGAAATTTGTGTGATATAATATGAGTTGTAAAGGGCGCAAAGAAACTATGCGAAGAAGCTTTGCCTCAATCCTTTTTAACCCATTCACGACCACGCCTAATTTTGGGTGCCTGCACGTTCGGAGCGCGTGCAATATTGCGTCACCGTATACAGTGGTGGGTCACTTTTGTTCGAATGGCACGCCACCAACAAATCAATTTTCGTTTTTTTCTGTTCAATATGCGACTGTTGAAGTCAAAATCATAATGCCAAAGTTTAAGCTTCTATAACTCTTTCCTTTCAGAGAAATGGCCTCCTAAAATTTTGACTGTTTAGGTAAGACCATCCACAAAATCACGTGAGTTTGTTGAATCCTAGCACTTCGAAACATTAATTATCGTAGATCACCATAACAGACATTCTCCTGTTATTCAATTGACAGAAAATGCTTAGAGAAATGTTATTTTTTCAGATTCGCACTAATTTTTCCGTTAGCTAGTCCTTCGCTCTTGCGCTCTATCGCATTCCAACAGGAGTTTTTTCTGTAGTAAATATTTTGAGCATTCCTTCTGGCATTTGGACGTAGAAAATACTCGTAGATTTTTTATATTGACAGGGAATGCTGATGGAAATGACTTTTCTTCGATTTTCGCCCATTTTTTTTCTCGGCCACCCCCTCACCTCTCCGTTTCGGCGCCTTCTAGATTAGATTTATTGTAAAAAAAAACCCTTCTTGAGCGTTCGTTTCTTTTACATTTAGACGTAGAAAATAGTATTATTAATACATATTGGCTAGGAATGATTAGTTTATTAACCGTTGTTCAGATTTTCACTCGTTTTCTGCTTTGGCACGCACCCATTTTCTCGTCCGCTCCTCTCCAAGGTAGTTTTCACCGAAGTTAGAGCCCCGGCCTACGATGGTACACCAACCATAACCAAGCAAGGTTTCCAAAAATACACCAATGGGTCTCTACATTGGTGATCTTTGCATGAAAATATTTCTGTAAACAGAATACGGGCGAAAGAAAAGTCGATTTTTAAAGCGGGAATGGTTCGCGTTATCAGTAATCATATTTCTGTGATATATTAAATAGCGCTCTACGATCTGACCACTCTTAGAAGTAAGGATTGTTTCTCGAGTAATGGGAAAAAGAAAAAAATTCGCCATAAATTGCTTGTAAAAATGCGATCTGTACTCAAGTTTGCGGTTTTCGACCTCGCCGCATTCGAAGGGTCAGATATATTGTAGTGGTGAAGCTGCCAGCGGACCACGAAGTTCATATTCGAGTCTAGAATAGGTAAATACATTGACCATAAATAGACTCAGAAATTCCTTGATGCGGTGGACAAATCGATTTTCGAAAAGAGTGTCCCACCGGTGGGACACGCGGTTGTGAATGGGTTAAAGGCAGCATACACGCTCGTAAACTTGGTTGAGATAACTACGGGAAAAGATTTCTATGGCTCAGAACAAGACGCCTACGCATTCCAAAGTGTCAAAAACGACCCACAATGACGCTACACGAGTGAGAAGTTGGCCCCGCCTCGTTTTTCTCCGCCCCCTGTATTTGCGTCTCCTCCAAAACAGAGGTGGTGGGTCATTCCAATCGTCGGCGATGTTTGTGGGTGCTAGAATGGGTACATTAGGTAAACCAGAAACGTCGCCGACGGTGGAAATGGCCTAGCACCTCTGTTTTGGATGAGGATGCAAATACAGGGGCGGGCAGATACAGGGGCGGGCCAACTTCTCACTCAAGTAGCGTCAGTGTGGGTCGTTTTTGACGCTTCAAAATGCGTAGGCGTTGTGTTCTGAGCCATACGGTTCTTTTTCCGTAGTTATCTCAATCACCTTTACGAGCGTGTATGCTGTCTTTAAGCGTCTTCTTAGAGGAATAATCCATATTTTCCTGCTTCGGCCGAAGGTGTTTCGACCTATACAACGACAGCAGGACGTCTCATCCCATAAGACCTTCCAATAAAACATGATGCTTACGAGCATGGTGGGTATGCATATCACATGGCGTTCAATATTCACGCTTTTTGGGTGACAAAGTGGGATCAATGTTTGCGTGATCTAATATGAAATGTAGAGTGCGCACGTTAATTGCGCGACAAGGATTTGTCTGTCTTTTTTGAAGAAGAAACCGTGTAGTGTTTCGGCCAGAGATTCGGTCCCAGACAACGGTACTGGACTCCGTGAAAACGGGTTCTAGACGAATATCCACAACTTTAGGTTCGTCGGAGAATGTTAGAGTCACAATACTCACTCCCCGTCAATTTCTTTCCAGATTTTCTGCTTGTCTCGAAGACGGTCTCACGCAGACTCCGGAGATTATTCCAGAATTTTCGGGAAACGGAGTTATCACCTCTTGAAATTTGCCTGAAATGGAGCGGCTCACGCATGGTGGAAGAGTTGCTCAAGGCTTGTAATTCCCGTCATTCCTAACCAGTGTATGGAAGCGGACCTGATTGAAGAGAGACTGAGATTGAAGGAAAGAACGGCGCTATCGATTGCGAATTATCGCCCATCCTGCCAAAGTTGGGCTCGAAGGGTTGTCTAGGGGGACGTGGCAAAGTGGATTCATGCAGTGGCTTTTTCTTATATATCGCTTACTCGGAGAAATTGAGAGCTCGCTTTTGGAAGATGTTATATAGGCTGGGTCTACTTCACGATTGTGCGGAGACCACAGATTTCGTGTTTAAGTTTGGACTGCGCTTTTAAAGGCAGTGTTCACGATGAATATCATATTCGAGTTAGACTCAAAAAAGGGTTGTTTGGTCGTGAGCTAACGAATAGTGAAGAAGTAGCGAAGAAAAGCGCTCAGAATAAGCTAAATTAGCGGTTTCTACCGTTTAGAGCGCGGATGAGCGCATGGGCCCTGCTAGTTTCCGCAAGCGCTCACTAATATATGTATGGTGGTTACCTATGAAAGCGCGTTTTTCTTTCGCCGTTTTTTTTTGCATAAATTTTTTAAAAATTTTTTGTCTGTGTTCATCTTGTAGAGCGTTCTAACAAGGGAACCACAATTAGCCATAGTAACCATTCGGAGTGAGATGTATACACGATTGTAGGTCCAGGTAAGGTAGTAAACATATATCAATACTAGCTGCCTAGACCTCCCACAGAGAGCGCTGTGACCCGCCGAAGTTTGCTCCCCGCAGAAGAGGGGACACGTCTACGCGGGGTAATCATTCCACGGTGTGGCAGCCGTGGTATAGTGGTAGAGCTCTCGCTTCGTGAATGAGCTATGGAGGGTTCGATCCCCGAGCCGTGCGAAATTATTGCATTTTTAGTTTTCTCCTCGGAATTTAATGATTTTCTTACCTTCAACATTTTTAGCACTTTCGCACATATGATCAGGTTTCGGAAATACAATTTTAGACACATTCTCTCGACGCATTCTGTTGCCTTGATGGAAGAATTGCGTTGTTTTCTCTTCGTTTGGCGTTGAAAATGGAGAGAAAAAATTTTTATCTCTGTTGGAGCACTTGCACCCACAATAGAATGTTTAAGTGACTCTAGTCAGGTGCAGTCTGAGCGGACTGTTAATCAACGGTGCTTGTGATATATTGATTAGAGAGATCATGAGATTTTCCCGTTCACGCGCCGTCTACCGCCTATTGATTATTCGCGATGGTTTTCCGTCCTGAAAAGGTTGTTTCTCTATTAATCGCTGAGTTTGGACAGCCTTTCGACTGTCAAGATGCTTGTCGCGAAGAGAAGAAGATTGCGGAAAAATTCATACGTATACTACGCGACTGCATCTTGGCACACTGCGACGCCGACTCGGAAGAAGACCTGGATAGCGATGCTGCCGATGATCCAGACTGGAACGGCGAAGACGATTACTTGGGTGGAAACTCCTCGGTTGAAACAGGCGAAGATGTAGTGATTTTCGGAGACGCTTATGTTCCAACGGCCAGGGTGTGTTTAACTACCACTAGTCAGCTTTGAGAATGTTTTTTGTTCCAAAATTCATTTTCCATTTGGACATATTCTCGGTTAAAGATGCTATTGCCTTCTATCGGGCATCAGTGAAGGGTAGTCGTACGCTGAAGGTTATGCAACATAATTTCCGATGGATCAAATGTTGGAATCATTTGACGAAATTGCGAGCGATTGAGTAGCACGACGTGCAGAGGTTTCAGCGTGCCGCAAAACTTAAGAATCTCGCCAATCTGCTTCATGAAATTGTTCAGAGCAAGTTTCAAGCAGGTGTGTACTAATGTAATAACACGGAGAATATTGTCACACAAATTCACTCGAATATTTTTGAAGGAGTATCGCTGCATGATCACGACCTTCGTTCGCTGGCTTTAAACCTCGCAGGTCAACAAAACATTGAGAACTTTACGGCGAGCTCAACATGGATTGATTCATTCAAAAGATGTTATGGAGTCGTTTCAAGGAGAATTACAACGTTCGTGACAAGACGGACGTTCAGATCCCGTGAAGATATAGAAATGCAGGCAAGAGAGTTCGTGGAATCCGTGAAAATCGACATGAGAACGCTTCCTTTGGCCTGTTTTTGTAATGGGGACCAATCCGGCTTTGCGAAAGAAGTGACCACGGCTCGGAAGTCTGGCACCAGCCGGTTGTAAAAAGGTGAATAATAGCTATTGCTTTGATTACCCTCTCTTCAATAAGCCAAATAACCGTCATCTGGCTTTATAGGTTGAAAGAATAGTGGATAGCAAAGCGGCAACCACGCACTCCTACACAGTGTTGCCACTAGTCTACGCCGATGGCAGACTTGGAGACAAGCTGTTTGTCCTTCTGCAGGAAAGAAACGGAGTTTTCCCTCGTCAAGGTCACTTTGAGGCTCCAAACCTCGTTGTTCGAGCTGGTACCACTCACATAATGACGAAAAATCACATGGTGGAGTGGTTGAGGAGCTGCGTATTTGTACCTGGAGGACCTCGTGAGACATATCTCATTGTGGACTCGTGGTCGTCATTTCGTGATGTCGAGACCATAAACAAAGCAGTTCCCGAAGGTAATTAATTCACTCTAGTCCTGTAGGTAAATTCCACTCATGCAAACCTAGTTTAGGCCATCGCGTAGTTGTACGGAACATCCCTCCTGGTGCAACGTCGATGATTCAACCTCTCGACGTCTTCTTTTTCGGGCCATTGAAGAATGTCATGAAGAGAATCCGAGCACATAGAGTTCGCGCAATCATTTTAGTCTGATGAATGAATGGTGCTGCGACGGTAGATCACACCGCGCGAATCGAAACACCATTCTCCAGCGAGGCCGCCAACTCCGCACGACCTACCGCCTGGTCCATGCATCAGACTAAAATGAAAATGGAGACCATATACTCGTTAACGACATCGATTTCAATGTAGCACAAAGAGACAACATTCTCATGGTGATTTCTGCAAGTCTACAGAATGTTTTGTGCGCCGAGATTTGTGAATTTCCTCAAGTACTCTTGGCATATGGCAGGGTACGTAGACGAGCGTCCAGGTCAGTTTGACACTCCGGGAGAATACCTATTCCGGCTTGAGGCCGCAGACTGTTTCGAGGACGGATGTCAGTGTACGGTTTTTATTCGATGCGCCGTTTGTGAACATCATTTGTGCTTTTCCCATTTTTTCGTATCGTTCCATCAGTGTTAAAATGAATTTTCGCTCTCCATTTTCAACGCCAAACGAAGAGAAAACAACGCAATTCTTCCATCAAGGCAACAGAATGCGTCGAGAGAATGTGTCTAAAATTGTATTTCCGAAACCTGATTATATGTGCGAAAGTGCTAAAAATGTCGAAGGTAAGAAAATCATTAAATTCCGAGGAGAAAACTAAAAGTGCAAAAATCTCGCACGGCTCGGGGATCGAACCCTCCATAGCTCATTCACGAAGCGAGAGCTCTACCACTATACCACGGCTGCCACAACGTGGAATGATTACCCCGCGTAGACGTGTCCCCTCTTCTGCGGGTAGCAAACTTCGGCGGGTCACAGCGCTCTCTGTGGGAGGTCTAGGCAGCTAGTATTGATATATGTTTACTACCTTACCTGATCGTGTATACATCTCACTCCGAATGGTTACTATGGCTAATTGTGGTTACCTTGTAAGCGCTATCTCATACTGTTAACTTATTTGTAATTAGTATATTCATTAATTTTTTTAAAATTATTTATAGATGACTTCTGAAGCGCCAACAAAAGAGAATTTGCGAGAGGTTCTGATATTCATGTTTAAAGGCACAGTCCAACCTCAGAATCGATTACCTGTTTTTCTCTCTATCTTGAAAATGGTCCCACGCTGATTCCAGTGATGTCTCTAGAATCGTTCAAGACCCCCTGGGAACGGAGTTATGGCCCCTCCAAAATTGAGCTGCAAAAGCATGGTGGACGAGTTGTCCGAGGCTTGTAACCTCCGTCCCTTGCAACCGCTGTATGCGAGCTGACCTGAATGAAGAGAGGGGCTAAAGATGAAGGGAAGAACGGGGCTTCTGATCTGAAAGCATCGCTCATCTCGCCACTATTCAGCTCGAAAGGTCGTAAAAGGGGCGTGCCAAAGTGGCCTCCTGGTGTGGGCGCCCCAGGGTGGCTTCCTCCTATATCTCGTCTATTTGGAGGAATCGAGGGCTCGCACTTGGCAGGTGTTATATTGGGTGGGTCTACTTCACAATTATTTGAAAATCCTAGATTTCACCCCTGAGCTTGGACTGTGCCTTTGAGTGAAAAAAACCGCCGAAGCCCACAGAATTATCTCTGAAGTTCATGGTGAAGATACCATTTCAATTAGAAGATGTCAAGAATGGTTTAAACAGTTCGGGAACCATTTTAGAGTGCGCCGGACGCCATAGAAAGTATGCGGGACCCATGTCAGAGTGCACCGCACGCCATATAAAGTGCGAATAATGTTGGGAAACAAGGTTAAAAGGAGTTGCAAGAAATGAATTGGGAAGTCTTGCCCCACCCGCCATATAGTCCAGATATTGCTCCTTCGGACTATCATCCGTTTCGATCGATGGCTCATGGATTGGCCGAACAGCGCTTCACTAAACATGAAGATGTCCAAAAATGGCTTGGTGATTGGATCGCCTTAAAACAGCCTAAATTTTTTTTCGATGGTATTCATAAATTGTCCATAAACTGGAATAATGTTATTGTTAATAATGGTTGTTATAGTTAATAAAAGTAAGATAAAAATTTTTCTGAAATTTTAATTTTTTTTAATCGTGAAAAAACGCCATTTCATAGGTAACCAACTACATGGTATTTGAATCACTCCTTTTCGGATATCCGACCGAATATCTAAGATTCGGATAATTTGATATCCGCAAATTTGAAAAAACGCATTATCTGAATCGAACCGAAATTCGGGAAATTCGAAATCGGTATTATCTTAATCAAACCATTATCCGAAGGGTCAATAATTCGGATAATTTCCGGACAAAATTGGATAATTTTTGGATAAAATCAGATACATTCGGATAAAATTGCACTCGGCCACGCCCATTTTTCCGTACCGCCCTCTATTCGGTACGTCAACCCAGAGTTTTCCTCCACCTTCCGAAATCGGAAGAGTCGTTACGGCGCTGAAAATGGGCGTGGTCAAGTGAGATGACCAAGTGGCTAATTATTCAGTGTAAAAGTGTTTTGTTTTGTATATTTGCTTTGCATACTTTTTACTAGCTATTTGTCCTGAATCAAACCTGTGTATGAATAATACTGTGCCTTTCCACGGCGAGATTTGTTTTTAATTTTTTTAATGCACATATGAAGCTTTAAGTTTATATGTTAACAAGCTGCAACACCAATGAAGTACTACTACTTGTTCAATTATGGATGTTTTCAAAGGCTGGAATTGAGTACCTGGTTTATTTTTCACCGTTTTGCATCAACTTTCAGCCGATTAATAAGGCCAATATATCAATCAATATGTTGTTTATAATGTTCTATGCTACACCAGGTTTTTTGTCAATATGGTTGTTTCAGCTCTAGCACGATCGGGCTGTAACAAATGTTTTTTTGCTAATGTTTACGTGTAACATGTTCCGAACAGCAACAGAAATGTGCACAGGCGAAGGAGAGCGTCAAGAATCGAAAAGATTGGCCTCACTTGTAGTTATAAATAACGGTTACGATGTACCACTCAACCGAAATGGTAGACGTCATGCAGCGCCGAGACAGCTCTCACATCAGAATAGGATATCATTGTGCGTACCTTTTGTTTCTGACCAGGTCAGTGCTGCAATACAGCGTAGCATCGCACGAGTGCACCTCGACAATGATGTTGTCCTTGTAAGAATACCTAATGACAACATCAAACGTCAGTTGGTAAGAAATAGGTTATACGACGTTGAGTGTGTATCAGAAAACTGTGTTGTATGCCAATATGGTACAGTTGGAGACTGTTCGAAAGTAGTGGTAATCTACCAGATTGAATGTGAAGCATGCCGAGCTACCTATATTGGGGAGACAGGAAGAATGCTCGCTACACGTGTGAAGGAACATCTGGCCGGTAAAAGGCGTAGCGTCATAACAACACCATTGGGCAAGCACAGAATTGACGATCACAGCGGTGAAGATTTTAATGTCACGTGCGCCATTTTGGCAGTTGAGACGGATATTTCGGCGCGAAAAGCGTTGGAGGCTTTCTGAATATACGCCAGGAACCCAACAATGAACAGCCGTTTCGAGATTCCGTCCATAACAAACGACCTCTTGCCGTTCATTCCGTATTGCGACCTCTAAATTTGGCCAGTTAGTGGCGCGCGCGTGTGCGTGCCTATCATCTACTATCAAATGGCACAACGACCGGCACCATCCATTCTTTACTGGTCTCTCGTTAACAGCAGACGTAACGCTGCTCGGTGGGCGGATAGATGTGTGAGTTCCTGAATCTTTGACTGAGCTATGTTTCTAACTTGAGGAGCTCTCGGAAACGCTAGAGCTGTGGCAGTATTTGATGGTCTAGAGAGCACATCATAACCTTGTACTGCTTTCCAGGCCTCTGAAGACGACGATCATCGTCGAAACGCTCGGGCCGAACAAATAAAATCTGTCCACAATATTAACCTCGAAGACAGAAAAACAGTTTAAAACTGCTAATGTTTACAGCTAGTCGGTGCAGAACACTGCACATATGAACACTTTGTCGTCTTTCGGTCGTTTTGCTGAAGCCAAGTTGCTCAGCAATTAGTTATGCGTGTTTAACAGATTCCTAGAAAGGAATTAATAGGAAGGAATTTTATACATTTAGCATTTCCTTGTTGTATTTCACGTGCTCTTTTTGCAGTATCGCAATTATATTGAAATTTTATTTCCTTTTTTTTTCTCGCGACGTCTTATATGTCGTAATAAGTCTAATGTAATCTAACTTTGTTCCGAAACTATCCGACCGGATATCCGTATCCGAATCATTGGAAAAATGGCATTATCTGGATCAACCTATTATCCGAAAATTTGAAAAAAACGCACCTATCCGAAGAATTATCGTTGGATAACAGGTATACCCGCTAACGGCGAAATGTGCGCGAATCGATCATGCTGGACGTGGCGGAGTCGTCTGGCAATCGCCTCTGGAAACGTCCGCGGCGCCACAAGCTCGTCATAATGGGGCGGGGCGGGCTAAGAGCAGGCGTACTGGGCTCACGAAATCTTCACTTCGCCGTCGTTTTCATCGATTTGTGGCCCGTTTCTGATGCATTCTTCGACCCTGTCCCCTCCAGCATCTGCCAGCGTAGTGTTTCACACTAAAAACTTAAAAACGAGAGTTATCGTGAACATTGCCCCTAACTCTAAGTATCAGTTTATAGGGGGATTTGATGGAAAACCCAAAATTTTCTAGATTTATGATAGTCCAAAATTCTACGACACCTATGTAAAGTGTGTCTGAAGCGGTTGGCAGCAAGCAATCAATCCTTTTGAACAGTCGTCCGAGAGCGGTACATGCGACGGCCGCCTATTACGTGCGTACGAGCGCATACAACCCCAAATTTTTATTTTGTGCCCAAAATTTTCCTCTTTCCCCAATTTCTTTTTTTTTCGAAACTTTTTCTTCAATCACCCTCCCCCTGCTCTTATCCAATCCAACAACCACCGCCTGACCCTGGTTGTAACACAAAACAAGTCCCCCTGTGGGCTGAGCGGGTAATGCTCCACGGCAGCCTTCAGTAAATCGCCATTCCAAACTTGTGGCCCTTTTCGGTCTTTTTCGTTTTCAGGAAATTCGTCGTCATTCTGCAATTAGTGAAACCAGCTATATCAATGACTTGGGGAAAGCACGTCCACCCAACTAGCGTAATTTCCTACTGAAAATGACTGCGAGGATAGAATGTCTATCCGGACAAACTATGTAAAGTGTACATGACTAGATAGATGAGTTGCAAGCAAAACTAGGTTCAGGCGATCCTCGAACCTACATCGCTTCTCGGGCGAGCGCGCTTCCACATCAGGGATGAGCGGAATAAAAATATGAAATTTCGGAAATCGGTTTTCGGTTTTCGGAACGGAATTTTTCTCGGGTTTCGGAAATCGGGCGCGAAACGCCTGAAGATGCGCGGAAATGCGGTTTTCGGAACACGGAACGCGAAAAAAATTAGAAATCATCGCATGTTTTCTAACGTCCCAACGACCCGATATTTTCGCATTCCGCGGCGTTTTCTGCGGTTTTCGGAATGCGGAATGCCAAAAATGCGCGAAACTGCGGGTTCCGGAACGCGAAACGCGGAACTCCGCTCATCCCTGTTCCACATACGCCACCGCGCGCCAAGTTCTAGTACTCTGCTGGTCAATTGTGTTTTTGTTGCCAAGGTTGGATGTTCAGTTTCGTGTATGCATCAACAATTGCAAATAAAGCATTGTGAACTGTATTCAAAAACCTGCAAAGTTGTACACAAAGATTCCAATCAATGGAGTCAGGAACGGGGAACAACAGTAGGAGACCACTAGCATGATAAATCGATTCGTAACTGGGAGAAGAGTTCACGCGTACGGAATATTGTCGAATAATGCCTATCACATATCACAAGTCAAATGATGTAACTGGGGTTGTTGAAATACTCCGTATTCGACAGGGTACATAATGATATACAAACAGCAGCTCGCAGGAGACATCAGTAGCACTCGATCAACCGTCATCAGAGGATGTTCATACTAAAATAACGGAGCTTGACTTGAGTACGCTAGCGAATAAATAGGGAATGATGTCCATGTGAGAAAGCCACTGGCGCACCGAACTACCTCCAAATAAAACACAGCCGACGGGGTAATAGTCATAAGAAATCAGGGGCGGCGTGCATGAACTCTGCAAAGAAGGTCAGGGAGCCGCTCTGCGTCCTACGCGCACAGCGTCGAGCCACGTGACGGCTCCGAAGTGCATGGTGTATATTAGTGTGTCGCGGACGTAAGTGCGCTTTCTGCGGCAAACTCTACGCCTAGCGGCAATTTGTTTTATGTCCCAGTCGCTTTCTGGCATTTTCTTGTCATCCCAAGCATCTCAATAATTGGAAGCGAACGCGACTGGGATGAAATAAGGAGCGCGCGTAGAGTTTCCACTGCAAAGCGCATTTAGTCCACGATACACTAATGAACGCCATGCATTCCGGCGCCGTCCCGTAGCTTGACGCTGCACGCATAGAACGCAGAGAGACTCCCTGACCTTCTTCGCAGTATTCATGCTTGCCGCCCCTGAAAGGATAAGCGCTTCCTGGATAAGGTGTTGGGATTCAGGTCGCGATTCTCTTTTTTCCCCACGCACCCTTTACCCTTTAAGGGCTAGCCGGGTAAAGCACCCTCGGTTTCGGTAACCAGGGGGCGCAACTCTGGGCTCCAAGAGAGGGGGTGGGGGGTGTTGGGACTTAGTAGAACAGAAAAATAGGGAAGCTTTGAATTTATTCAAAAAATAACTCATAGAAAGTTGGGCAGGTTCTAAAAAAGATAATGAACAATTGATAATAACTTCAGTTATCCTCTGTTTCCGAGTGAAATTTATTTCCGTTCATCGCGTGCGTCTGCGCTCGTACGCTGCGTCTCCTTCTCCCTACACTTTCTCGCTCTCTCTGCCCTCGCTCCGCACAAGCGCGCGAGGGAACAGAGTAAACTATCGTAACATGCCATCTTGTACTGCTGGGTGCGCTCAGCGGTACAGCTGCGTCCAGGCGAGGATGATAGTTCAGAAAGTATTCAGGAATGAGTTTTCCTACTCTTCCGCTACCTTTAGTCACTTTAGAATGCCACTCTTCATCAAATAGGTATTTACTTCTGTCCTCATTCCGCTCCCTTCGAATTCAGCATTGAGACGTCGCCAGCGAGAAACGAGGTCCACAAACAATGCTGGGATTCATGAACACATTGAGTCCCGGCAGGGTTTGGTTTGGTTAGCTGCCCCAGCTGGGACCAAACCAAACCAAACCACCACCTCGGAGGTGAGGTTACATGGGAACCAGGAGTAGCCCAGTGTTGGCCAAACCTAGCGATGATGAATCGCTGGTATGCGAACGTTTCCAAAGAAACCCTGCTGAGACCCCCGGTGTAGCGTTCATGAATTCCAGCCCAAGCTCTCTTCGTTTTGGACAGCTTCAGTAACAGAGGCCAGATGATGAACTGTAGCGTTCACATGTTGCAGTACGATTAATGTTGGAGCATCTGTCATCACCCAAAGTGTTTTTTTGCATTTTCGTAGTGGTATCAAGATTCAAATTATGTCTTCTAGGATTTTCGAGTAGTACAGGATAGTTGCTAAAAAAATTCTGGACAGATGGCTGCAAACTGGCAGCCCAGCGTACACGGTGCAGCATCGTCATTTGGAGGAATCGAAAATTCATTTCCTTCGCAATAGTTCCTCTCAGTACTCCGGCCATTTGTAGTGTTTAACCACGGCTTCTATGAACACATTCGAAAACGGAATGTTCCTAACACGTATGTGTTGTAGCCGCGATCGGAAGCGCAGGTCCTCGTTGTCGCGATACATTCCGTAACGTTTTGCGACGTCCATTTTGATCATTTCAATTTACTCATCAGCCATCTCGTTTTTTTTTCTCGAATCGATCCCAATATATTAACACCCAAGTTTTCGAGAACTCCGAAATGTCTGTCGTCGAGCGCAGAGTGGGCATCGACTTTGCTTTCAATCCTCGCCTTAGCTTTACAAAAAACATTATCAATCATTTTTGAGAGCTGGTTGGGATACACTACCACAGGAGCCGCTTGTGTAGCAGCAGTTATGTGGTGTGTAGTTGTGTCTGGAGTAATATCTTGAACTGGAGACTCAGGGTCGTGTGTAGGTGTTTGCGGAAGATCAGCAAGAGAGTGTTGATGTGGAGACGCCGAGTCCTGTGGAGGTTATTGCGGAGGAGAAGCGGGAGGATTTTCATGCGGAAAATGCTGTGGCGAGTCCAATAAATGGAAGGCATCGTAGTCTGGCCGATTTTCGTCGTTAGGACAACTCGTCCACGGCTTGACCTCATAGAAAAACGCAGTTTTGACTTGGTGCTTCTGAAAAAGCTGACTAGGCGAGTGTTCCAGCTTGGTCTGGTGCATGGCTTATTTGGAAGAGAATCACAAAAAAAAGTTACTGCCCGAGTTCCAGGTCGATTGGTCCCATGAGAGCCGAGAACGGGACGTCGGTTACCAGGGGTCGAAAAAACCGCTCGGAAACCGAGGCGCCGCTCGGCGGCTAATGTCTCCAGACGGGTGGCTTCGGTTTTAGAGCGGCCTATACTGAGCCTAGTTTCATATGCGGACCTTTTGCGGCCAAACCAAGGACGATGAGTGTGTCTGCCGGGGCGTCAAAGTTTCGAAAAAACGCAGTTTTGACTTAGTGCTTCTGAAAAAGGTGACTAGGCGAGTTTTCCGGCTTGGGCTGGTGCAGTGCTTATTTGGAAGAGAATCACAAGAAAAAGTTACTGCTTGAGTGCCAGGTCGATTGGTCCCGTTGAATTTGAGAACGGGACTTCGTAAGTTCCATGTGCAAATCTTATGTATCGATCAGCTGGGTAGCCGTGGTATGCATGGTGCCGCAAAGCGTCAAATAATGAAAAAAACGTCTTTGATAAGTTGGGGGGGGGGCGCCAAATTTTCCAACTTGGGTAGGGGGGGGGCGCACCTTCAAAAGACCGATAACCAGGGCATGCCTTACCCTGGTTACGATGGACAGGATACACCAAATGAGACATCTTTTCTTGAGAATATCACGCCTTCCTCTGTCTGCACGACTTCGTTGCTAGGAAAGACCTCAAACGCTAACCAAATTAGAGGCCGAGGGACGGTTTACGACCTTAGAGTCTAGAGGGTATATCTATCGAGATTATCTGGTGTACTGTTTCCCACTAATTGTCCCCTAGTCAATTTCTTATCATGACATGACTGGAATCAATGAACACAACTCACCCAGCACTTCTTCCATCCTCCATAAGTCGCTCGTTATCGCTCTCTCCTTCCGAGTCCTCGTCACCTAAGCCTTCACTTAAGGCTGCCTGCAGACTCTCAATTCTCCGATGCGCCAGCTTCAGTTCGGCATTCAAGGCCTTGTTCGTATCTTCCAAACGCTCAATTTCATCACGCTGGAATCAAAAAGCATCTCCAATCTGCCACACATACAGTTCTACTGCGCATTGCCGTTCAGTCCGCAAAGTGCACGCTGACTGCGAAAGCGTGCTGCAGCGCGGTTGCAAGTATCCTCAGACAGGGATGTGGATCACCCAGGCGATGGGATCACCCGGCCACCAAAGGCAAAAACCGCTCGGGTGACCCCACATCCCTGTCTGAGGATACTCGCAATCGCGCCGCAGCACACTTTCGCAATCAGCGTGCACTTTTCGGATCGAACGGTAATGCGCAGTTGAACTGTGTAGCGCTCTCCCTTTGACCTCCAAGAACCTACCGATGCTTTCTTCTTATGAGCGGAATCGAGATCCCTCTTCTGCAACTCCTCAATGGTCTCTTGCAGTTGCAGGTTATCCTTTCTTAAAATCAAAACATTATCAAACTACAAGTCCAAAAATCTTCATTACCTCACCTTGCCTTCCTCAACACATCACCCTCCTTGTCGCGACTCGTGCTGGCCTCATTCATCTGCTCTTGTAGAGAATCCACCTCATCCCTCAGTTTGATGACAATGGACTGAAATGGCAGGTGCAACCTGTATATTCGTGCTGGGAGCACCATTCTTCGGGTGAAGAGAAAGCTTGCCATACGTCACGCCAAGTCTGACGTGGCGAGCCTATGTTTTCGCCTTTACTTACCTCCAGCCGCTGCTTCTGAGCAACTTCCAAGTCAAGTTTGGCTTCGAGATCTCGGGCTTTCTGCTCACAGAGCAGCAGTTTGTGCTTTTCCACCGTATGTTGAGCGAGGAATGCCGCATTTGTCGTCTCCTCGGTCAACTGCTCTGAGAGTTTATGCTTAACCTTCTCCAACTCGGCAATCTAAAATCGGGGAAGTAGATATACTCTGTTTATCTTGAATTGCAACAAACACGGTCCGCCAATAGTCCTCTAATTGGCCCGCTAGTACCGTAGTGTACGTTCACGACGCGTTCTCGACAGACCCGAGTGGCAGGGTGGGTGGCCGAGTGACGGCATTGACGAATCGATTGCTCTGCACACCAGGTGCACACCAGGGTCTGCCGAGAACGCGTCGTGGACGTACACTACGGCACTAGCGGTCCAATTAGAGGACTATTGGCGGGCCGTGTTTTGTGCAATTCAAGATAAACAGAGTATATAATGTCAGAATTTTTTGAAAATAAAATTTTTAAAGCTAACGTGCGCACAAGAAATCACAGTTTATTTTCTGTGCTCAGCCCCAAAAGAGGTATCCAAGTTGCACTCATATAATTGATAACCCCTTCAACATGAAACTGCGAAAAACGCAGAGCACCAAGGGCCAACCTGCTCAATCTGATCGGCCATGGCGATATGATCTAGATGGGACTGCTGAATAGCTGCCTTGTATTTTCTCATCAGCTGTTGATATTGCTCATCTTTCTCCTCAATCAGCGCCATTCCGCTATTTTTCTCCTTGAGAAGAATCAACGCTCGATCCTCAGCCGCGCTCTTAGCAACGAGCGCTTGTTCAAGCTAAATCAACAGGCTCTTAATTTTTCGCAAAATTGAGGTAGCCGAAGTTAAGACTCGCCTGAACTCGAACTTCATTCAACTCGCTCTCCAGCCCATGTCGGCCCTTCAATGCGCTCATTTTCGCAGCTTCCGCGTCTTCCAGTTGATCCCTGAAGCAAAATGACAAGTTGTGTATAGTAAGGCACCCTAAGCTTTCCGACTAGACAGCCCCACCTCAACTGACGAATGAGCGACTGCGACGGGGCAGATTCCCTCTCGTGAGCAAGCAGTGTCTGAGTGTCTGCCAGAAGTGCCAACGCCTTTCTCAGCTCGCGTCGATGATGCTCACCGGAGAACTCGAAACTGAAATTTGCCTCTGCAGTAGTACTGTGGTGGATCTATGAACGGTCATTCATAATCTTTTCGCTTGAAGGCACAGTACACCCTCAGACATGAAATTTAAGATTTTTACTTGATTGTGTGGTAGACTCCTCCTGTATAACACGTGCCAAATGCGAGATCTCAATTCCTCCAAAAAAGCGAGATATAAGCGGCCACCTCAGGCCCGACCCCCTTCGCTCACCACCACAGGCCCGACCCCCTAACAGACTTTCGAACTCGATAGCGGCTCGATGGATGGATTAATTCCAACAAGTCGGCGTTCTTCAGTCCACTGCCGGGCTGTCTCCTTTTCATGGCTCACTCTCGCGCAAAAATGGCGAATGAATAGAAATACAGGCCTGAGACAACTCGTCCGCCAATTTTTCATCCTCATAGTATAGGAATCTTAAAAGGCATCGCTCGCGCTGAAAACCGATTTCCATTTTTCAAGCTCAATTTCATGAATGAGCCCGGTAGACCACACCGGTAAACTTCGGCGCGTTATAAACGTAGGATTATGAGGTTGGAAGGGGTTAAAGGCACAGAACACCCAGATCACTATTTTTCTATTTTTATGTTTATATTGGAGAAAATCACACGCTGATCACAGTGGTATCTTTGAAATCCTCAAGAACTCCTACGAAACAAGTTACGGCTCTTCAAAAAAAGCCCATTATTTGAGGGCGGAAAACTAGTGGACGAGTTGTCTTGGGTTTGCATTTCTTTTCAATCGCAGCTGCAGCGCGAGTGCGAGCCAGGATAAGGAGAAAGACCGATATGGAACTGAAGAACGTAGGCTCGGTTGAAATTCATCCATCCAGCCAGCCGATATCGAGGTCGAAAATCTGTTAGGGGGTGTGGCCCTAAGTGGCGAGCGAAGGAGGTCGGGCCTGTGGTGGTAGCTTATATCTCGCTTATTTGGGGGGGGGAATTGGGTACTCGCACTTGGCACGTGTTATATAGAAGGAATCCACCACACAATCAAAAAAAAATCACAGAATTCATGACTAAGGGTGTACTGTGCCTTTAAAGGCAGTGTTCACGATGAAGATCGCACTCGAGTTCGACCCAAGGGGATTGTTTGGTCGTGAGGTAACTAATATAAAAGAAATAGCGAAGAAAAACGTTAAGAAAAAGCTAAAATAACGACTTCTAACGTTCAGGGCGGGGACGAGAATCATGAGCCCTGCTGATTTTCGCAAGCGCACGCTAACCGCGAAATATGCGCGAATCGATCAGGCTGGAAGGAGCAGAGTTGCTTGGCAAATTTCCAAAGAAACGTGTGAGGCGCCACAAGCTCGCCCAAATGGGGGGGGGGGGTGCGGACCGGGATAGGTAGGCGCACTGGGATAACTTTCAACGCCGTTTTTATCGATCCCTGGCCCGTTTTCGCTGTTTTTTTCGACCCTATACTCTCCAGCATCTGCCAGCTTAGTATTTCACACTGAAACCTCGAGAACGGGATTTATAGTGGACACTGCCTTTAAAGATGAGGATCCGCCACCAGTTCCCGACAGTCATCTAGCACTTTTTCATAGAACTTTGCTGCAACCGTCAACCAACATGACAAAGAGTTACGGTGCAAGCTCCACATTCAGAACAACTTCGAAAATGGCAGTGACAAGGCCTCCAGAAGCAGAAAAACTTCAAAAACCGTTTTGGTGCGATATTCAAATTCATATTTACAAAGTGTTTCGATTCACTTTTCTTTACAAATGAAGGTCTTTCATGGGCCCGTTCGACGTTTTCGTTCACTAGAGAGGCCAAGGTACACAAAAATATGAAAAAATAGTATATGGTTTTCTGCGCGTACGATGCCTTTAAGCAGCCATAAGTCTGTTCGTAAGGGGTCTTGAACGATATCAGAGATACCACTGAGATCAGCGTGTGACTCTCTCCAAGATCAGCATAGAAACTGACAAATAATTTTTCTAAGTGTTCTGTGCCTTTAACCCATTCACTGTATGCAATATTGCGTCACTGTATACGGTGTCCCACCGGTGGGGCAGGCCAGCTTGACTAGCGTTCCAAGGGTGATTGCTTTTTCTCTGTTCTCTTCATATTGTAGTAGCTAGGAAAGCTGAAGTAACATTATCACAGTTTAAGCTCTTAACACCCTCTCGTTTTAGGAGAACAATACCTCAAAACCACAACACAATCAACTAAGTTGCAACGTTTTGAGTAAACATTAGTTTTGAGTAACAGTAAACATGTTTGAAACGATGTATTTCTCCTTTAGAACATGAAGAAATGGCAGTAGAACCAAAGAAATATGATGAGGTGCTTCTGAAATGGCTGCACAGACGCTTTTTCTTTCACCTCAACTAAAGGTATTTCTGAAAAGGTCCAAATGCGTTGTTGTGTTTGGCCTACCGGCGGACCACGAGGTTGGTATTAAAGTCTGAAGTAGGTCAATCCTTTGATCACATATAGGTTTGTAAGTTCTTTCTTGAGGTGCAGAAATCGGTTTTTGAAAAACGTGTCCCACCTGTGAACACCGAAAAAAATTTCAGATTTTATGTTCATCTTGGAGAGGATCGCTTGCTGATTACAATAGTATAGATTTCTGAAATCGCTCGAGGCCCACTACAAGCGTAGTTATGGCTTCTTAAAAATACCTTTATTCTCAGGGCGAAAATGTAGTGGACGAATTGTCTCAGACCTGTACTTCTCTTTATTCGCAGTCGATGCACGACAGCGAGCCAGGAAGAGGAGATAGACTGGCAATAGGGCCAAGAACACTGACGCGAGTGAAATTCACTCATCCGCCGCTATTCAGTTCGAAATCAAGAAAAGGGCAAGGTCCGCGGTGATGAATGAAGGGGACCGGGCTCGTGGCGGTCGCTTATATCTCGCTCACCTGGAGGAAGTGAGATCTCGCACCTGGCAATTTTTATACAGGATATGTCTACTACACAACTACATAAGAATCGCAAAGTTCATATCTGATGGTCTACTGTACCTTAACAGGTTCAATCAAACACCTAAAATCATTCAATAAAACAGAATCGGGAGTAATCGACTTTTGCGATGGCGAGAGAAGGACTATGAGAGCCCCACTTATAATTCTGCTGCCTCAATGTTTGCACGTCATTGTCCAGTGTTTTGCTCCGCCTATCAAGCATCCTGTCCGTGCTTTTAATGAAAACAAGTCTACCACATAATTTCGTTTCTCTATTTCATTTGACTTTTCTATCCTTAACATTTTAAATATATCAATGTATTGAAATCTTAATTAAATTCTCTACCAAAGTTTATGTGGTCTACCCTCGTTGCGAGTGAAGTGACGTGCCTTCCTATTCAATGTTCGCCCAATCATGATGTACGGATCGGAGAACTGGGCAGCACTCGAGACGCAGATGGAAAAGTTGGATTGCAAGGAGAGGAACCTCTACAGACGCCTCCTTGAATATTCCTGACCACGAGTGAGCAACAAAGAAGACGAGTCTTGCCTGGAAACGGCCTCCTGGACGTAGGCGAACGTTTTAGACGGAAGTGGTGAACAGCACTGTACACCCTGGTAAACCCCTGCTTATAAAACTTGCCAAGTGCGGGATCTCAATTGCTCCAAACAAGCGAGATATAGGCGACCACCAGGGCCCTAACTCCTGAGTCACCGCTACGGGCCACAACCCTCTTCTTGAGGTTCGAACTCAAAAACAGTTATGTGGATAGATGAAATTCAACCGCATCTACGATTTTCAAGCCCATGCCGGTAGGTCTCCTCATCCTCGTTCACTCTCGCGCCTGCACTGAGGGGATAAAAAGAAATGCAGGCCCGGGACAACAAATCCACCAAATTTTCACTCTCAAAATATAGGCACTTTCAAGGAGCTCTAACTCGGTTTGTCGGGGGCTTCGAACGATTCTTCAGATCTAACTGTGATCAGCGAGTGTTCTTTTTCAAAATGAGCATACAATCTGAAGAATAATTTTTGGGTGTCCCGCGCCTAGAAGGAGAATCGAAAATCGCTCGACATTGAAAGGCAATTCAGGGGCGATGTTTCATTTCGCAGCAAGTGGAATACTACCAGTGAACGGGTTGTGTTCATATCATGGCTGACGACCGTAACAAGCAGACAAGGGCTGATTACTAGGACGGCTCATCTCGGCGAAGATTTTCTTAGTTTGGTTTTTTTAACCGGTCTTGTTTACTGTTATACTGTTACTCGGTTTGTTGGCTTTTGGTTTCAATTCGATTTTGATGTGCTTTCTTTCATAAACTTTTGAGATTCGGTCTTTTGCGACATAACGCGAGATCCTATTCTATGGACGCAATACTTGACTAATCGGAAGAAATTCCAGTTTTTGTGGATACTTGTGAATTTGTTGGCTTACTAGAGCTGCGCAACTGGCGTCCGATAACACTTGTTAGTGTTGTCGCCCATGATTCGAGTACTTGCAAACAAGGTGCCAGCTTTCTCTTCTACCCAAAACCCGCTCTACACTATCAATAACCTTCTCCAAATTTTCTTCTTCTAGATTATCAAGCTTCAAAATGACCGTGAAAGAGAGTGGACGAGTACGGCTAAGGAGTTCGAGAAGGCTTGAGAGGAGAAGAATTCGAGGAAAGCCTACACATTGCTGCGACAGAATAGCAGGAAAATGAAGAGATGTTCTGCTGTCCCCTACACTACTATTGGAGCTGCAGTTGGTGATGCGACGCTGCCAATACGGAAGGATTACTTCAGTTCACTACTGAATCGTCCAGCGCCATCAGTACCTGAGCTCCCGCATGTTCAGAGAGCACATTACGATGTCAGTGAGGAACCGCCGACTGAGGCTGAAGTTTTGAATTGTGTCCGGAAAATGAAGAATGGTAAGGCAGGTGGAGATGACAACATCACTGCTGAAATGCTGAAGGCTCTTCCTCCGTCTGGGATTCGTGAAATGACCAACACCATCCGTGCCATATGGATGAGCGAAAGGATCCCCGATTCGTGGAGGCATGCGATCATCGTACCTCTTCACAAGAAGCTATCCGTCACGGATCCTAAGAACTACAGAGGAATCTCTCTACTCCGCGTCATGTACGAGGTTTTAGAAAGTATCATTCTCGAGCGACTTATCAAACATCGTGAAGGAACGACCAGAGATTAGCAAGCCGGTTTTCGACCTGGAAGATCGACCACTGACCAAGTGTTCGTAGTGAGAAGAGTAATTGAATCGTGGCAGCGGTATTCGGAGCCATTACAGCTTGCTTTTTTGGACTTTGAAGCCACGTTCGACTCTCCTCATCGTGATCGATTGCTCAACGCTCTGCGAGCAGATGGAGCCCCGGAAAAGTATGTTCGGTTAATCGATGACATTAACAGAGGAACAACTGCAGCAGTTCGTACACCTGTCGGATTTACGTCAACTTTCGAGGTAAAAACAGGAGTAAAGCAAGAAGCCGTAGCGGGACCTTTTCTTTTCAACTTCGCCGTTGATGACATCATGCGTAGAGTTGCAGAACAGTTTCCTGCGGATGTGATCCTAACACCATCAGGACGCTCCCTTGTCGACCTGGAGTACGCCGACGACATCGTGTTATTCGCTGAAAACAACACAAAACTGCAACGAATTGTTAACCTCGTTTCGAAGTATGCCGCAGCCTATGGACTTCGTCTTCGTCCCGACAAATGCAAGCAGATGTGGGTCTCTCAGAGGCCTTCAACGGGAGTTTGTGTGGACAGACAATGTATCGAACTGGTGGACGATTTCTGTTATTTGGGCTGTTTGCTGAAGAACGATGGTAGTTATGCAGTGAATATTCAACAACGATGTGCGAAAGCTACATCTGCATTCAATTCTCTAACCAAGTGTTTGTGGTCTACTCCCATCGCGAAGGAAGTCAAGTTGCGCGTCTACCTATCCGCTATTCGCCCTATAATAATGTACGGATCGGAGACGTGGGCAGCACCGAAGACGCAGATGGAAAGGTTGGATTGCACAAAGAGGAAGCTGTTTAGACGTTTGCTAGTATATTTCTGGCCGCGTGTATGCCATAACGAGGATCTTCGCAAGGAAATCGATGCAGTACATCAACGCTTGACACAATGGAGGTGCCAGCATCTCCCAACGCCATCTCAAGTAGCAATGGAAAGCCGACTTCGACAGTTCGAGCATTTCTAAGAAGAACGCAGGATCGTCTCGTTCAAAACGCTTTGAGAATGCTTCCAAATCCCTTCTGGAAACGGCCAACTGGAGGTAGGCGAAAGTTCTGGGCGGATGTGGTTAAAGAGAATTTGAAGTCACTCGGCATCGAAAGACAGTTCAGGCGCGATGTTCTGTTTCGCAGGAAATGGGATAGGGACAGTTGGATGGAATGTGTTCAAAGTGTGGCTGAAGACCGTGAAAAGTAGACACGAAAAATAACTGACTACTAGCACGGCACACCTCGGTGAAGATGCGGAATGAACGCGTCAAGCGAAAGTTAAGTCGAAGTAAGTCGAAAAATGATCAAATCTCTTTTCCAATTCTGCACGAAGTCATGCCAATTTTAGCAGCGACTGACGCTTCATGTAGTGCAGGTTGTGGAACGGCCACTAACTAGAAATCGTCTCCAAAACAACATGGACACTGGCCAACACGCGTGTCACAAAAGAATGATCTCCTTATCAAATTTAGTCTAGCAAGTAGACCAAGCGCGATTATTGCGGCTCGCCGTGCGGCGTTGGCGGCATCACCGGCCACCAGCGGGGTTTCGGTCGCGAGCGGCGATCTACCGTCGCAGCCCCGTCCATTCTCTAGACTGAATTGAGCACGGCTACTCTATGTTCCTACTTCTAAAAGCATCTATTTTTTCAGGATTTGTTCCTTTCGAATTTGGGATCTTTTTATCCCATGGGCCTAATATTTTTAAGAAAAAAATCAACCAACTTCTGCGTGTTGTAGTCGTACTGCCTCGCTCTGGCCTCAAGCACACGATTCTCCTTAACCAGCGAAGTGTTTGTATCCTGCAGGTCTGCCAGCTGATCCTCCAGTGTCCTCAACTGTAATTTACAATCTACTGTCAGTAACTCAGGACTGTTTTAAAGGCAGGCAAGACTAGCACACACCCTCCTCTGATACTGGCCCCGAATCTCATCAATCTCCGTCTCCTTCGTTGTGGTTTCCCTCGACAAGTCCGTCTTCAGCCTCTCTGATCCCATCTCCAGACGAGTGATCTGCTGTTGTAGTTGATGGTTGGTGCCGGCCAGGTCATCCAGCTCTTCTTCCTTCGAATGGATAGACTAGTCTACGTTGAGACTAAGTAGTTCAAAATTCCCCTACCTGTTCACGAAGTTTGTTCTCCAGCTCTCTTTTGGCTTTCTGTAGGATAGCCACCTGATCTCCGCTACTCACTGCATCTGAACGATCTTCAGCTTCACGCTTGAGCCGTGCCACAGTGGTTCGCAGCTCGGAATTCTCAGTCTTGAGCTCCTGAAATGGTATAGTAGCTCAAAATTTAGGCAACGAAAATAGGATCGCCTGATTCACAGAATATACTACAACGTCGCCACGAAAGCGACACTGTTGAAGTTTCTCTGATGCGATCCCTAACCACGCATACCACACCTGAAGCTCGCCAGCCTTCCTTGTAGCAGCCATCTGATACTCATCCCTTTCCTTCTCTGCCCTCTCCTTGGACTGTTTCACGTCCTTCAGTTGTTCTTCCACTACCCGAACGTCAGCATCAAACCTAAAAAGCTTCCATTAGCCCCTCGAACCCGCGGACTCGCTCATAAATTTGCGAATATACCCTGCAGAATATGATAACCCCCGAAAAACCTAGGTTCTCCTAACCCCTGGTTCATCAAACCTACCTCTGCTGCTTCTTCTCAAGCGTCTCATTCCTCGAACGAACCTTGCTCAGTTCAGCCTCAACATCCTAAAAAGTACAGCGTAGTTGAGACATTTTCCTTAAAACTTGTCCAGAACGAAGCGTCAAATCATACCTGAAGTTGAGCCACAGCTCGCTGGGTTTTCGCTCGCGACTGTTCTTCTGCCTGCTGCACACGAACAAGCTCCGTTTTCAGCTCCGCGGTCTAGAATGAAATCAGATTTTCTTCCCAGGGTCAAGCAGAGCGTTGTCTAGAACCTCGACGTAACTGCGCCCCTCACCATACTTGAAGATCCAAAATTGGAAAATGTTCAAAACTTTTACGTCCCCCCAGGTTTCGAAAAAAATTAGTTGATTCTGCAGTGAAGGGTTTTTTCAAGTTAAATTTTGTATTCAATCATTGCTGTACTCCCTACCCTACTAATGATCCTCAGGCAAAGTAGTTTCGACCTGCTCTTTCTGAGGAATCTGTGGTTTCCGCGCTCCAAAGCCAAACCGGCGCAGATCGTTTTGGTTTTGGAGCGCGGTGTTTTTCGATGGCTCGCTGCGGTGCAATTTGGAATACTGTTTTTGAATATCTTAAAGGCAGTGTTCACGATGATTTTCGTTTCCAAGTTTTCCACTCAAAACAATTCGTCGGCAACCAAGTGTTACCAAAATCACGAAGAAACGACGAGAAACGCACTAGTTCGTCTTATTTCAGTGACATTATTCTATGGCCTGGACTAGTTGCCTGATTGGATGAACGCGTTCACGGTGGTTGTCACCGGTAAAAAATGGGACTAATCGGAAATGGAAGAATATTTTGGGCAAAACAGTATAAGTTTGGGCCCGAAGGAAAAAACGGAGCAACACAGAATGGAGAATTGCAAAAGACGGGTCCACAAACGTTTTCATTGTCACAACGAACAGTTCCATTGATACTTAAGAGGCGGGCTGATACTTGACGATTTCGTGCCCTTCTGGTGCGTTTTTCTCGGTTTCTTCGTCATTTCAGTTCTACTCGGGGGCCAAACAATCGATTTAGCAATTAATCTCAAAATCGAAGATTATCGTGAACACTGCCTTAAAGCTGCGGAGTATTCGAGCGATCTCACCGTCGTTTGTAGAGCGTAGGCCTAGGATGACAACAGAACCTTTGGAACCTCAGGGGTTTTTTTTGAAAAGAGAAATCTGCGTTGCCCAGTTTCGGCCAAAGACGCGGTTCTCGACAACGGTATTGGACAACGATAAAACGGGTTTAGGGAATTTTCTTCGTAACCTTGAGGTCATAGTAGGGTTTTTAGGTATCAAATTCTAAAATCACAGAGATTCCATGTTTTTTTAGAATTATGAAAATCTAAAATTTTATGGGTGGATGTACGTTGCCCCGTAAACGAAGTGAAGGATTAAAGTATTAATAGGGGCTATTAATGCGTGTAACTCGTCTCAAAGTACGTCTTCTAAGCTAAAACTTTGGCTACAGTCTAAAACACTGCTACTTCATCTTTTTGTATTTAGAGGTTGTTCACTTGCACTTTTGTAGAACTGGTATGATTCCCTTTAGCCGTTTTCTTCCTATTACATTAGGTATGCCTTGCATTTCATGAGAATTTTAGTTATTTAAATCTGTCAGAAGCGTCTTCTCCATTGAAAACACCACCTATTTTTTAAAATTTTCGCCAAAAATTTGTATTTCCCCCAGCGAAACGAATGAAAATTTTTACGTGACCCCGTTGGTCGGCCGGACAACACCCACCTGACTCTGTTTCATCCTCAAGGAGCAACGCCTCAACGACTTGTTGCATTCTGCTTTTGGACCAAATTTCGAAAACTACCTTATGGGTTTATAATATAGCAGATTTAAAAGTTTAGGGAAACCAAATTTCAAAAGGCAGAGTGATCTAATTTGATGTTTTTAGAATGTTTAATGCCTTTTTATGGCATGATATGATTACAAAATATCACAAGGTAGCTGAGTTGAAAGCAAAGCCTAGCTTAACTGGATTTATGTGCTCACCAGATCATAACCATTAACGGGTCAGTACTGTTGTGCCTATACAATTCATGTGTAAACAGCCCAGGAATGCAGAGCGGGGTGTCGATAGCTTAATGGTAACACTCTTGCCCGGAAAGCGTGCAATGCAGGTTCGAGTCCTGCCTGACATATGAGTTTTGCGTTTAACTCAGCTACCTTGTGTAAATATTCACATCATTTAAATGTAATCGAGGAGATGGAGATCAAATCAAAAACATGCACCTGAAGTCGGGAATCCTCACCTTCTCATCTGATTCCAACTTCACTGAAGATGACACCCGGCTAATCCGCTCGTCATCCAAGACTGTAACACATCTTTTTTTGTAAAAAAATTTCAGTGTAATACATGTTTTTTATACGAAAAAAGAGGAAGTTTCCCTCCTCGAAAATTGCCAACCCAATTTCAGCTCACCTCCATCTCTCCACTGTTGCAATCTTCGTTCCAACTGCACTCTGGTCTGACTTTCTCTGTCCAAAGCCTGACTGAGATCATGCGCCGCCTGCACCTCGGCAGCCAGCCGCTGCTCCATTTCCTCAACTCTGCCTCTGTTGCTGTGTCTTCTCAACTCGGAGTTGATGCAGTTGTTGCTCAAGCTGGCGAATCCTCGCTTCACATTCTTGATGAGACGGATCACTTCTGCAATCAATCAGAATAGAAGTGGAGATCACCCTGGGAACCTTTTTTTCTCATGGCTAACCTCGTGGCTGCGAGAAGAGGAACGACCTTTGTATACAGCCGCCACCACGGCCATTCGCGCACCTTGATGTAGGCTTTGCCATTTTTCTGAAACGAAAACACTTAACTTGAGCCCTTCAAGGGGTCCGTTCGAAGCTTTCCATTCAGAATGTGATTCTAGATAAGGCCCATACCTGAATACACTTGATAGCCGTCTCGAGGACTCGTCTCCTCTGCAGCCACTTGGAGGGAAGATGTCTCCGGCCCTCTCTCTCGAATGCGGTGACCAACCCCGATTACGACAATTCCCGACGATCCTCCAACTCGCATAGCACATCAGCTGATAACAAGACCTGTAAACCCGAAAAGACTTTAAATTACCCAAGTCATCATCAATATTAGCACGAGTAGGTGGAAGCGCTTTACCTGGCTGATTCCAAGACGGTATCTATGCTCATGTATGTCCATTCCCTCGAGAATCTTCGACACAGCCGCTCGATCATCCAGCGCATTGTCAATCGAAGAGTTCAGTTCGTCCTCAATTAGGCATCCAAATCGACGACGAAAATCGCGGAAGGATACTCGCTCTGGGTAGCCTAAGTACGGTGAGTGTCATTTTCCCCAATAACCTGCTTCGTACGTCCATTGAATCCAAACTTTGAGAAAGTGAAAAATACCAGCGCTTTTTTTGTACTCAGAATCTCACATTTTGTTCACAGATCAAAAATGGCGCCCCCTACCCGCAACTTTTGAACAGGTTGTCTTAAATCTTTGAGCAGGTTACACTCAATATACAGCATTTATCTTGCTAAGAACTCGTTCTTCAGTATTTTATGTTAGAAACAACTTCATGAAACTCCAAGCGATTCTGAACAATTTGTGGAAGCTTCACGCAACTTTCTGCGTTCACACCACGAATATATGCCGCATGCAAATTCAGGGTTTCTACTCTACATGAAAGTGTGAAAATCTACTTGATCGATAAGCACCGTAAGCCATCATCAGTCTCATAAAAATGTAACTTGTTAGGTAAATAATTTCAGCCTCAGCAACACTCGAACAAATACAAGTTGCCTGTGACTTCAGCGCGACTTGTTCGAAAGTTGCTGAGCCTAAAATGCCTCCTAAGTAAATAGCAGTAAGGTCACAGGCAACTTGTTCAAAAGTGGCTGACCCTAAAACTAATGGCAAAACAAGTTACTTGCGAGATAAACCCACTAATGGCGTGACGCGTTCAAGTAACATGCGCTAGCGTCACAAGTGACTTGTTGAAAATATAGGCGAAACGAAACAAGTCGCTTGCGAGATAAACGAAGGAAGCTGCACGAAGCCTTCTAGTAACTTGCGGTGAAGTAAAGAGTATGTTGTTCAGAACTTGATCAGTCTAAAATTACCGGAAAAAAATTCACTCATGAGATGACCACAAAAAGCTACATGAGGACTTCAAGCAACTTGCCCTAAAATCCCAAAAAAAACTTGTTCATAATTATTTTTGCATAAAGCTACGGACACAACAAATTAGTTGCGAAAAAACGCTGCAAGCTGCTTGAGAGCATCAAACAACTTACGCCCATGTCCCCGATAAACTGTTCAAAAGTTGCTGAGCAAAAGTACATGAGTTAAAGAATTGTACTTGTGAGTTAAGCACAGTAAGTTACGTGAAGGCTTAGAGTAATGTGCGCCCAAGCCACAGTTCACTTTTTCAAAAGTTGCTAAGCTGTTTCCAGCGCATCATACACGCTCGTAAACGTAGGCGAGATAATCGCGGAAATAGAATGGTACGGCTCAGACCACATACCACAGTATTTTGAAGCGTTAGCGTTAAACGATCAACACTGCCGCTATAAGAGGAAGTTGACCAGGCCCTCTATTTTTCCGCCTGCCTCCAGAACAGGGCTATTGGGCCATTCCCACCGTCGTCAATGTATGTGGTTTACCTACTGTAACACACACAAACGTCGCCGACGGTGGAAATGGCCCAGCACCCCTGTTTCGGGGAGAACAGCAACTACAGGTGCCGATACAAGGGCGGGGCCAACTTCTTACTCGTGTAGCGGCAGTGTGGGTCGTTTTTGACGCTTCAAAATCCGTAGGTGTTGTGTAGAGTGAGGACCGAATATTCGAGTTCGAATAAATATTCGAATTTTTCGAACGAATTTTTATTCGAACATTCGAATATTCGAAAAGTGTGAATATTCGAACATTATTCGAATTCGACTATTCGCAAAAGGTGAAAATTAGAACATTATTCGAATTCGACTATTCGCAAAAGGTCAAAATTCGAACATTTTTCAAATTCGACTATTCGCAAAAGGTGAAAATTCGAACATTATTCGAATTCGACTATTCGGGAAAGGTGAATATTATTCGAATTCGACTATTCGGGAAAGGTGAATATTTGAATATTATTCGAGTTCGACTATTCGGGAAAGGTGAATATTCGAATATTATTCAAATTCGACTATTCGGGAAAGGTTAATATTCGAATATTATTCGAATTCGATTATTCGCAGAGGTGAATATTCGAACGTTATTCCAAATTGAATACCCGAGCTGGTTTAAAGGCAGTGGTCACGATGAAAAACGTTATCGAAAAAAACTACCAAATCAGCTTAGATATAAAACAGCTCAAAAACTATGAAGGTAGCGCGGTGAAAAACGGGCTAGAATTAGAGTTATTAGGACCCTAAATTTTCAGTTCGTGCACACGTGCACAGAAAGATCACAGTCTCATGCCAAGCATTCAAAAATCATCGACACTCAGAGGAAGAAATAAATGCAAATTTACCTAATAAAACAGTTCAACAATGAAAGCAAGCACTTCAACCAATGTTTTTGACTAGATGTGTACATAAATCCGAAAGTTCATTGATTGAAATTCAAGCTTGGGTCAACTGATGTTCTTGATATTAGAGATCATCGATGCCGATGATGTGGGGTGGACTCTGTCCACCATCGAAGGACAAGAAAGTTCAGGCTTCGAATTTGGCCAAGAACAGCCATTTTTTCATGATTTTTTTCTTATAGGTTGTACTACTCTATACCCAGAAAAGGGTTTAGAGAGGAAAAGAAGACGAGCATATTTGAGAGCGACCACTGCCTTTAACAAAAATATGAAAATCCGTCTGATGAGGCTACTTAGGCGGTTCTAACAGGGGGAGCCATATGGCAATCGCACTTGGCCACTCCCATTTGTCCATGCTGGGCAATGACAGCACCAACCATAGCTTCGTTGGGTGGAGCCATGTACTCCACCGACCTCACCTCTGGGCAGGTGAAGGGGAACCTCCATCATTGGGAAAATTGGGAAACCGGTGACAACCGGTGAAACGCCCTGAGGCACAGGAGGAGATGGGAATACGTGGGGTGGGTTTATCCCTCCGTTGACCAATCACCCACGTCTTAAGTGGTGGAGAGACGTCTGTCGATTGGCCGACGGAGCAATAAACTTCGCCTTGTACTCCGGTCTCCCCCCAGTACGCGCCTTGAAAGAATGAAAGTCACCCAACATTAATGCAAGTCATTTTCAAGATTGTGTGGGTTTCACTGCCGGTTTTTCGTCCATAACTTTTTGTGCTTGGAGATGGAATTCTGCGTCAACTTGTGCTTCCAGTTTGAAAATTATTCTCGATCCTTCAGCCTAATTCATTTTACGAAACACCGGTTTTTCGCCTATAACTCTATAACCTGGTGAGGATTGTTTTTGAAATCTACGTAAAATTCTGCGTTGAATGATATTTCGGATTCCTAACTTTGGTCGCTCCATACTCTGGGAGGATCCCCCGCGATGGGTCACGGATAGAGTCTCCGCTTTCTGGTAGCCGAGAGGATTCTAGCATGGGCTATCGCGCAACGATCGCGAAATTCTGCCAGTCTCAAACCGAGAGTGTACCGCGTTCGTTCATCGATGCTCCCACGATGCTCTATAGCAAAACCGCGAGGAGTCGTGCCTGGGCCTCTCACGGAACAATTGCGAGATCCTACCAGTTTCAACCTGAGGGCGGATCGCGTCTATACATTGACGTATTCGGGGCGTTACATCGCGGATCCGCGACGAACCGAGCTTGGAACTATCGCGGACGATCGCGAGATTCTTCCAGCCTTCTGATGGTACCGCATCCAGGCCCTCTCGATGTTTCACCCGGAGCGAGTGTTGCCTATCAGATCAACATGAAACTATAAGGTATTGCCTCGCCGCATTTCGCGCTGCTTTACAAATCTGCACAACATGAGAACGCGGGAGCGGGAGACGATCACGGTACCATCGCGGATCGCGAGTGCACCACGGTATTAGCGCCGTAAACCTCTCAACGATCGCGGTATTATCACGGTATGAGAACCAGAATGTCAACGGATGAGTCGATTGCAACTATCGCGGAACGAACGCGAATCACGGAGCATCACGGTACTAGCGCAAAAGATTCTCTCAGAGTAAGCCAGCCAGGTCGGTGGAGCTGAACCCCGTTGTTGGCTCCAGCAGAACTCTGCGCCTCTCATTCAAGGGCAGTGTTCACGATGATTTCCATCTGCGAGTTTTCCATAAAACAATGCGCTGGCCTCCAAGTGTTACCAAAATTACGAAGAAATGGCGAGGAACGCATTAAAACGTCGTATTTCAGTGACATTATTCTTTAACATGGGCCAGTTGTCGGATAAACATGTTAATGATGGTTTTCACCGTTGGAAAACTGTGTCAATCGAAAATAGAAGAATATTTCATGCAAAGCAGAATCAGTTAGGGCTCTATGGAAGGAACGGAGCAACAGAGAGTAAAGAATTGCAAAGGACGCGTCCACAAAGATTTCATTGTCACAACAAACAATTCCTGTGATACTTAAGAGGAGGGGTGATACTTAAGGATTTCGCGTACTTGTTGCGTTTTTCTCAATTTCTACGTCATTTTAGATCTACCTGGGGCCAGTTATTCGATATAGCGAATAATCTCAAAATTAAAGATTATCGCGAGCACTGCCTTTAAACCATAGAGGCGAAAGCACCCTCTGGAGATAACTATGGAGCTCGGCTCCACCAATCTCGCTGGCTTATGGGGCAGGCAAAGTTAGTAAGGTCCTCGAATGAGCTCCTTAGGCTAGGCTACAGAGGAAAAGTTGATTTTGTAGGATTCTTTGCGTTTTAGCCCGTACAGGTCTAGGGATGAGTCGTGCCTTATTAATTCCAATTGTAAGTTTATATAAAACTCTAGAAGAAAAATTCAACTTGTTAGTGCCGCTCACTTTGCAGTTGCGCGATAATGCTATGGATGCTTAAATTATTCGTCATTCGAATATTCGAATTTCGAATATTCGTTCGTTCCAAATAAAAATGAACGAATTTATTCGAAATTCGTTCGTTCGAATAAAAATGAACGAATTTTATTCGAAATTCGTTCGTTCGAAATAAAAAATGAACGAATTTACTCGAAATTCGTTCGCTCGGAACGAAAAATGAACGAATTTATTCGAAATTCGTTCGTTCGAAATAAAAAATGAACGAATTTATCCGAAATTCGTTCGTTCGAAATGAAAAGTGAACGAATTTATCCGAAATTCGTTCGTTCAGAATAAAAAATGAACAAATATATTCGAAATTCGTTTGTTCGAAATAAAAAATGAACGAATTTATTCGAAATTCGTTCGTTCGGTCTCTTTTGAAAAAGTCCTCACTCTAGTGTTGTGTTCTGTGCCATACCATTCTATTTCCGAAGTAAATCTAAACCACGTTTACAAGCGTGTATGCTGCCTTTAATTTATGGCCCAAATAGGTCACTTGAGAGATATACACTGTAAGTTGTATACAGCACTCAAATGACTAGCACTTAAAGGGTCAGTACAACCTCAGGGGTGGTTTTTGATATTTCGTATAGCAAAACAGCCAAGAGCGAAATCTCAGCTCGCTCACATAAGCGAGAAAAAGCTAGGGAACAGACGACCAGGCCTCCCACAAAAAGAGAAGACGAGGGACACTCACCACCAAAAATTTTCGATCTCTATAGGGACAAAACGCAAGATGGATTCTAAACAAAATCTGTTCTTCCATCTGTTATTGATCTAGCTTTATATTGTGATCTGCTTCAACGCAAAGGCTGAGCATGACGGGAAAAACCGGCCCGAGACAACTCGTCCACGAATTCCACGTTCGAATCCACAACGTTTGAGGAGCCGTAACCTGTTCGTAAAAGCAGAGTCCAACCTCAGAGGTGATTTTTGATATTATGGTCTAATCAGCCGCCTGTAGTACCTTGACAAGCGCGAAATCTCAATTCCTCTAATAAACGAGAAAGGCTAGGAAAAATAGGCCACGCCTCCTTGAAAAAAAAAATGGGTAACGCCCACTGCCAGGTTTCCGACTCAATAGGGAAGAGACGCGCGAATGATTTCATTCAAAACCTATGTTCTCCGGTTTGTTTTCGGTCTGGCTTTATAATGCGGCCTGCTACAGAACGATGGCTGCGAATAACGAGAAGAAACAGGCTCGAGACAACTCGTCCGCGAACTTTTAGCCGTTCAAAATCGAAATTTTGAGGAGCCGTAACTCCGTTCGTAGTGAGTTCTGGAGCGATTCTGAAGACATCATTGTGATCAGCGTGAAATTTCCTCCAACATAAGCAAAAACTACTAATCGATTCCGAGGTTGGACTGTGTCTTTAATGGGTTCTGACGGCTCCTCAAAATTCTGAATTTGGACTGGTAGAAGTTCGCGGACGGGTTGCCTCGAGCCTGTATTTTCTCGTTATTCTCAGCCATCATTCGGAACCAGGTCACAATATAAAGCCAGACTAAAAACAAAAGGAAGAACATAGATCCTGAAAAAAATCATTCGCGCGTCTCTTCCCTATTGAGGTCGGAAAACTGCCAGTGGGCGTTGCCCATTTTTTTCAAGGGGGCCTGGTCGACTTCATCCTAGCTTTTTCTCGTTTATTTGAGCGAATTGAGATTTCGCGCTTGGCAGGGTCACTATAGACGGCGACCGGATAAAAACCCCAAAAATTACCTCTGAGGTTGGACTGTGCCTTTGGTAACAAACAAGTTGCTCAAGACTCTGCTCAGTGTAGAATTATTTACAAAACTTCTGTCACAAGTTAGATATGAAAGAGTAGGTCTGCATAAGATCCCTCAAAATAACTTGCGTTGAAGTCGTGGGTAACTTGATCAAAACTTGTTAAGTTTATAAACATAGGCAAGCAGGTTGCTTTAAAGACAAATTCAGTAAGTTGCGTGAATTTTCAAGCCAGATTATGCTGGGAAGTTACAGATAAATTAGTGTGTAAAGTTGCTAAGCCTTGAAAGTGGCGAAATACTGGCGTTACTGTCAAGATCAACACGGTAAGCTGCGTGAAGCTCCAGAGTAACTTATTCATGATTTTCTCAATGAACAGGCAGTGACGGGGGCCGCTTTGATAATTTCACCAAAAAGCCTCAGCCCTGAAGAAAGACTCCAACAAGAATTCTCTGTTTTTGAGATTTTTTCGTTGAGCCGATAAGAAGATCCACAGCTAGTTTCCGTAAGCTCTCAGATCATACCGCCTCTAGGTTTGACTAGACCTACCTGGCTATTGTTAGCCCTGATGGAGCTCAATCAGAAGCTTCGATCGCAACTGGCTCCTAAACAAATGGCACATCGATGGCCCTCTATAGGACCCGGATGCAGATCGCATATTGGGGAGACGGCTGGATACAATGAACTGTAAATGCGATCGGTGTCCACGACGTAGCGACGAAAAACATCGTAGTCCTGAAATTCGCGCAGTAATCATCCTGCAAAGTTAAACTGGGGCCGAAGATTTGAACCAGGGATAAATAGAATTTTTATTCTCAATTTTTCCTGACGTTTTTTCGGCCTTCCTGGTTTCTGGAAAATCGCTTCTGCAATGCGGAAAAAATAGCAAAATATGTAAACCACTTAAGGGTGGCCCGAATCTAAGATGAGCAAACTTCAAATACACAGACTTCCGATGGCCTTAACGATTCCTCGCATTCCGAAATTGAACTAGTTCATCGATTTTCCGATTTTCACTCTCACCACTTTTGAAAAGGAATTTTCCGCTCATCTCTGGTTTGGAGGAATTGGTTGCTATTCTGCATTATGGAGTCACCTGTAGGCGCATCTTACGCATCGAATTTCTGGCAAATCTTTATTAGATTTTCATTTCCAAATTATTTTTCCAGTTATTTAATTTATTAGTGCCTTTAATTCGGTGCGTTTTGAACATCAATTGTATATAAATGCATAAATTTATTTCCTCTACAGTGAATAGCTAAAAAGTCAAAACATACATTACTCAATAAGCGCCAAAACCGTATCCGTGCCACATAGATAGGAATAGGTTTTCTGCTCGAGTTCAACGAGTTCTAGTTCACAGGGTGAACTTCTTGCTTGTGTGGTGAGAGTAAAAACCCGGAAAGTCACATATGAGTACTGGAGGTAGAAAAGGAAAACTTACTTCATCTGCGCCTGCCAGAGGCTATAATCTTATAATCATGGGTAGGAAAGTTGTTGGAGATCGGCGGATGAACTTGAGCTAACAGCGTTTAATCAAAAAAACAAGAATCTCTCCGCATTAGCGATACGCCCTCATTCGCGCTAGTCGCCATATCGGTCGTAAAAGGGAAATTCGCCTGACTTTCTACGGTCAACGGCTGCAAAAAAGGAATATATGCTTTGAGCGGAAACTGTGGGTGCAAACAAGACGGTGAATTTCTGACAAAAGAAACTCTCTTAGTAGTTGAAAATGAGTTTCGGCTTCCTTACCCACTTGAAAATACCAAAACTTTCAGAACTCATTGTATAATGCAGAAAAATTTAGATATTATTCAATCAAGCGGATACATTTTTTGATGATTATGAAGTACTCACCCATAAAGCAATCCTAAAGGCACGAAGGTTCAATTGCGCAGATCATGCTGACAAGGGAAACTGTTAGCCAAATTGGCCATTCCAAGTGAATTGTACATTTCTAGAACTCCTTTTTCATGTTTAGAACTCCGAATAAGCCCATCGGGGCTGCCGTCTACGATAACTCTAAACAAAGCTATAGTCGCTTTCCCCTTATTTCCTGAACCTATTCTAAAGCTCTGGTACAGCCGTAGTGACCTGTTGATTCTCGATTATCACCAGCAGCGGAGCGTGGGCCTCTGATGAAATAAAACTAGTAAGAAGGAGGTCTCGACGAAAAGCCGCTACTGCTCCGCGCTGTGAGATAACCAGGACACATACATGAGTTCACTTGGAATGAAAAACAGAGTCTACCTCCCAGGTAACGCGAAAAACTTCAAATGGACCTCGTAATCTGTTCAGCGCCCGAAACAACTCTCCCTTTGGGCGATGTTTAGGTAAAAGGACATTTTCCGAATTTTTCTACAGAGTGATAGCGCTTAAGCTTCACTTGTACGGATTTTTGCGGTTGAGCGTTAATATCAATGAGGCTCTGAAAGCATTCAAGAAAAAATCTTGCAGAGATTTGACCTAAAAATTCTCAAGTGTTTGGTTTGGTCTGATCACGACTCTGAGATTTATGTGTACCAATTACCACAGTCTTCGACTAAATTCGTTGCCCAAAGCTTTCCACTCGGAGAGAGACTTTGGGGTCGAAACACGACGTTCGAGATTTTCTGGCAGATTCCTACCAAACAGATGAGGCTCAAAATTATTCTCATAGGAAATATTCCGAACTACTTAACACTGAATCTGGAGGTCCCTTTAGCGATTTTTGGCAGCTTGATGCGGTGGTTTACGGTGCAGGTATACGGCAGCTTTGTCTCAGACATCGTACTGCACGAGGTGTGGAGAAAGCCAATTTTATTTCCAGACACCGCCCTTTCGCAGGAGCGCAATTTGATCAAATTTTGGCGATTTTTTCAGACCCCAGCCAAGAGTATGGCTTAGCAGTGTTTTTTTTTTGTAAAATTCGAAGAAGAGGGTATTTTTGAATTGCAAGGTGTAACCTGGAGTTTCTCGTAACAAACTGGATTCTAAAATGGTGTATGGTTTCCGCTTTCGATTTAGTCTGACGGCATGGACCAGGCGTAGCTGGGTCAATGTGCGGTGCTGGCGGCTTCACTGGAGAATGGGGTTTCGACTGAGCGCGGAGTGATCTACAGTAAAAAGACTAAAAATTCGATTACGCGAATTTCTACACCGCCATTCAGAACGGTCCATCTGGTCTAGCCTGGCTGGAGCCTGTGACCCCCTCCCTCCCCCACCTTGCGAAGCTCCACACCCTCGCGGCGAAGACCCTGGTCTCAGATTCATTGCCTCAAAACTTCTATACGGTAAAACATTAGGGTGATGAATACGAAGTTAATGTCCATCTGTCGATTTTCAAACTATTAAATAAAGTTTTGCTTGCTGAAAGGCATGTTACCCACCGTCAAACTCATACAGTAAATTTTCAGGAATTTCTGACAGACGAATTCCGGATTGGTGTTCAAAACACACCCTAAACTACCCCTGCATACGAGTTTTGGAGCGGAATCTCGAAGAAAAATTGAACACTCCAAAAAACGCCTAATGGGTAACTTTACCCCGCCAGCCTTGCCGTGGAGTATACTTGTTTTCCTGATCATTTCGGATACTCTCATAATCGCATTTTTTTTTTTTTTCTAAGGCTTTATTTGGAACTGGATAGCATATATTAAGTGAAGTTTTAATTAAAAACTCGATCTAGATGGAGCATACGAGTGCAAACTTCCGTGTAGGTAATAGTTTGCCTTACGAGAAATTCCGAATTATTCTAATCATTTTGCGGAAACTTCAATTTTCGAGAACACAAATGCTCTTGAGTTATGGCAAGATAGCATCGTATGAATGCTAAAATAAAGTTCAATTGATAGAGCATCTTCCATTTTGAAACTTCAAGTTGAAATTTATAAGAGAATACAGTGTTTGTAATTATCCGGATTTTTTGGATAACATGTATACCGTGGAGCGTAAAAAACGTTTTTAATTTCTTTTTTCAGGGTGATTCAATGCAGCTAAGAAAAGTGATTCATCGCATTTTTACGTTCAAAAATAATTAGTATAAAATAATATCTCCACATTACGAACGGCCACTTGATCAAAAAAATGAGCTCTCTTTGTGAGAAAAAATGCTTTTGTTAAGACTTCGTCAAGAATCCTTCTTAATATTTCGCTATCGTAGACCACATTGATTGAGACGTAGTCACCGGTATAATAGCCACACTCTCTAGTCGCCACAAGGATTAAAGGCTGACAACACAATCTCATTTTTGTGTCCACAAAAGGATGTTGACTCATTGTAAATTTTAGTTTATCTCAAGCAATGAACAAACAACGGCATGAAAAAACCAACTAACCGACCACCGGAGGGTTGAGAGCGAAGAAAAAAACCAGGAATTTCCCGTCAGTGTTATGACAATATGTGTGCCATCACGGCGGGGGAGTGCAAGACGCATTGTGTACGCTAGCATTACGGAAGACGTTAATCCCATGGGGCAGTTTTCCGTGTGAGTACTCCTTCTGTCTCTGCCAGTTTCCTCCATCAGCAAGGGATTTTCTTCACTAATACCGCGAAAAAAAAAAACGAAGTAAATACAACCGATTCCCTACTGGGATGACATTAGTTTATGAACTCTTTTCTGCGCTTCCTTTACGCAGAAAAAACGAAGATTCCAAAAAATGGAAATAATGAGAGGTAAGTGATGAGCGGGAGTTCCAGGTTTTCTCGCGTTCCGGAAACCTGTAAAGTTTCGCGCATTTTTGGTATTCTGCGTTCCGCATTGCGAAACCGCAAAAAACGCTGCGGAATACGAAAAGATCGGGTCCTTTGAGAGGAAGAAAACAGTTGATGATTCCTGAATTTTTGCGCCTTTCGCGTTCCGAAATTCGCATTTCCGCGCATTTTCAGGCGTTTGGCGCCCGATTTTCGAACCCGGAGAAAAATTTCTTGTTCCGGAAAACCGATTTCCGAAATTTCATATCTTTGTTCCGCTCATCCCTGGTAAGGATGGACAAACGCCAATGTAAAGTTAAATAAATAAGTCGGTGCAGGTCAATTAACCAAAACGATGCGAAATCTGACCTCTTCAACGACTTGACTGGGTAATTTCCATACTGAGCAAATTAAACAAGATAAATCTCCTTCTAACGCTCGCCGGAGATCCAGATATACCTTCCTGAAGATTTCCGGTGAATTTTTGAATAAATAATTAGAAACATAACGCGCACAAGCTAAATTATTCACTCATCAATGACCGATGGATAGAAGGAAAAATCCTCCAATAATGAATCCTTATCACTGCAAAAATTCTCAGTCCAAATTAGACCAGGAACAGGAACATGGACAAAGCTAAAGCACAGGAGAATGGACACTATTCTCTTCCTCATGACCGGCAGAATTGAAAGGAAAACGAAAATTTAGGACAGCGTCCAAGATGAGATCAAAGTGATAATGCGATTTCTTTGGAAGAAAATAAATGACGCGAAGTCTATCCAACCCTGATGACCAGAAACTGTTCACATACTCAAAGAGTCGGGGGTCCTATTCGGCAACGATAGACTTTCAATTCGACTACTAAGTGGTTAGACTACGATACTGCCACGTACTTTCCGTGCGCCACGTGGCCTAATTCGTCGTCCAAGTAGGGCATGTGCCGCCAATCATAGTCGTGTCACTCGGCCACGATATGCTTTTGCATTCGACTACGATGAGTTTAAACGACGAACGAACCACAACGCCCATGATTAAACAAGTTGATCGATCGCTTCAGATCTGACCCGGCGCATATCAGCCGCACAGCACGTATATAAGGGCCCGATCCCAGAGAGGGTCCGCCTTTCAAGTTGTTCCTGGAAAGGTGACTATGAGTCACTTTCTAGACGATTTTTGAACCGTTAAGGGCTCTCCCCATGGTCCCCAGCGAGGAGTGTCCCTCGCTGTCGACCGTGGCGAGGGTGATGTTCCTGTCGCGGACTGCCGTGGGGGTAACCCCCTGCTGCGGGCCGTGACTTGGAACGTATCCTTGTTGGGAGACCCGCTCTCATCGAAGGGGTGGGTCCGCCCCCAGCGCCACGTACTTTATCGAACAGGTCACGTCCTGATGCGTGGGAAACGGGGCGCGGCAAGGGTTTTGACTATTCTGTGCCACGTAGTCTTATCGAACAAGCCACGTGTTGCGGCGTGGGAAATAGGGTGCGGCAAAGATTTTTCTCTCTGCGCCACGTAGTCCCATATCGAACAGGTCATTATGCTTCTCGGAGCAGCACATGCTGCTGCTGCGGAAGTTCTCTTTCAACTCGACTAGGTACCGTAACAGAAAAGCCTATAACGGCCGAATCGGACCCCTGACTCTCTGAGTACGTTGAAATAGGTTTGAGGTGACGTATTATTACGATAGATTTGCAAATGATCAACATGTATTGAACATGCCTCAGATATACGAATATTGAAATTTTCAAACATTGGTGAAGAAGTTCCTCTCGTGAAACGCCTGTCAAGTGAGAAGTCGAAACGCTCTAAAGTCCGGGAAAGGGACCTGAGACACATCCTCGGATAAACTTTCGAGAACAATGGCTTACAATCCATTATTTCAGTCTCGTTTCGTTTTCTGTTTGAATTTTGTCTCCCCCCGTTAAAGCTGTCTTGTTCAGTACTCTCAGTCAGTGACATTGGACGATGACGACAGCCGGATACAGCGCTTCGAAACCCAAAAGAGTTAAAGGCTTACTGGTTACGACGAACACCGATCCACAATTCGGGATTACCCTTCTCTACAAAGGGCACTTGCTTGATTGTTGATCTTCCAGGGATCGAAAGCTGATTGCTCATGCTCCGATAGTTTCTTCAAATATTTTGCAACTCAAGCCGAAAGATGATATGACCCTATCTGTCGTACACTAGAAGAAGTGCATAGAGATTCTTCTACAGTTCTTGAGGTGAAGAATGAAAATGACTACAACACCGGGAGTTTGGAGGAGAATAAAACACCAGACAGGCCTTCACACAAACCGAAGAAAGTCATCTCGTCTAAATTGCCTTTGCTGGCACTAACGCAGGCTCACAACGAAGACCAGAGAAAAACGCTAATGGGTAGAAAACAAGTCGGGAGAATATGGAGTCTGAGGGAAATCGAAATGCACAACTGGATCAGTTTTTCCCCTGTTGCTTGTGAAATATGGGAAATCAATTAAAGGCAATTTCATAATTTGATATAAACGCATAATTTTCGATGTTTTTGAGTAGGCGGAAAAAAAGGGAAACTCCCCACAAATCCAAAAGTCAATAATGGTTTAGCGCTCCGGAACTCTTTGATTAATGACTTCTTTGTTTCCTGTTTCTTGTACCAAAAACTCATCAAAAATAAAACCGTTCGATGCACATATTTGGATGTCAAAATCTTTCGGCATGAAGTATTCAAAAATGCGGCAGTTGTTCCCTTGGTGAAACCAACGGTAGACAACTGTTATATATGACATGGGCGGGATGATCCGAATGTACCTAGTTCGGCTTATGCTAGAGATTTTCGCCCGCTTTTCTGGCTGGCCGTTTCTCGTCCTACTTTCCTCCATATTCTTCTAAAGAGGATCTGAAGTTTTTCTCAGAGAAACCCAAAGTTTACGCGTCTGCGAAAAAGCGGGCAAACTTTCGCCCGTGAACCCTGCATTCAAGGACTGACATTCTCATTCATTCTGCCTCCTCTGTTCACACCTATTTGATCCTCAGTATAAACCCTTCAACCAGAATGATTTAATTCAGTCAGAGTTGAGAAGGAGTCTTTCTGCTATTTGCGGAATCTCGTAGGAATGTATTTTTCTGTGGAGATGGTATAAATCCTTCTTCTGACGCTGGCAACCATGTGTTGATTCTCCTGCGTAGAAAGATTAATATAACTTCGCGAGTAATATCTCGGAGGCAATGGCCCAAAAACGGCCAGATGTTTCTTTCAAAGTTACGTTGTACTAAACTGTCACCTAACTTCCCGCACACTCCAAAAGCAAAGAATTTTTTGTTTCTCTCCAGTCGCAAACCAGTTCAAACAGTTAGTTGTTCACCCGAAGCACCACATGAGTACACAGCTATTTGAAGTGGCCTTCGAATCTGCTGGTGTTCGACGCCGTTTCAGATTTGTAAAGAGAACGTCCGGGTAGACAACGTATACCCTAGGACCGAAAAGATAGAGATCGAAAGTTATTTCTGGGCTGTGTTCAAAACGTTCGGGTGGAGAATGGATGTCCTGGGTCCGGACCCCAGAAAAGGATACAGAGAAAAGAGAGAGTCTTGTAGATGGCGGTATATGTGCATGTCGCTGCTATGAGCGACAGGCCTGCGATTTAGTACCAACCGCGGCGGGACCAGCATGGGAGCAACGGCCGTGGTAGGAACAGTTGCCGCGAGCCTGTCCCGCTGACGCGTCAAGAAGGGCTTTCATACTACAAATATGTCGGAGCATGTCGCCCCACTTTCCTCTTCGCTGTGTAGCCTACTGCGACAGCGTCAGGTTTAAAGAACAGGAGTTCCGCGGCAGGCGGTCGCTGTCGCTGTGTTCAGCGAGATCGACCCATTGTCACAATTGTATACAATAGGCTTAAGGTCACTATAGTTGAGGAGGTGTCTTCTTTTGAGGAAGGGACCAGATGACTTATATTCTGCAATTAGGTGAAGCTTTGTTCGAGCTATACGCGACATATGGAGAATAACCTGCCGAGCTGCTCCCACCAACTCACGAGCATCCAGGGCCACATAAGGTGTACAGCTCTCATGAAGCAGCACCACTGGAGCAGATACGTTGCCCGGCTCATTCAGTTTTGCCTTGAGGAGCAATGACCGCAACTGGCAAACAATTTTCCTCCAACCTGGAAAATGGCTAGCAAATCCTTCGTCTCATGGAATTTGGGAGCTATGACTACCCGTAGATGAGCAGAACTGTGACGGCATCTCGCTTTCGCTTGCATACTAGGATTTCCGGCGCTTTCGAACTCTTTCGTTTCATTTCCAGAATTTCCGAATAAGTTTTCTTCCCAGATGATCCTGCAGACATCCTTCTTAGCGAAACAGCCAAGGGGTTGGGGGAGTGCAGGTGTCATTCTCGTGAAGAAAACCAGCCTCATTCATAGCCACGAGATCGACAATAAATTATACTAACAAGGGAATGACCAGATCCATCTGCCAGAACCGTCCAAACCTCCATGTTTTTTCTGACAGACTACATTCCGGGTAGTCGTAATAACATCCTAGTATCGGCCTGAGTAGTAGTGAGAGAAAAGGTATGAGCGCTTTTTTGAAGTGAGGTCGAAAATGACTAAAATGCTGAGCGCCATATCACCGAACCCTGCAACTATAATAACTTGAGCAGGGTTGGCTGAGTGGTCCAAGACGGCGACCTACCGAACGGAGGATACCGGGTTCGACCCCTCTCCTTGCGAAGTTTTTGCCACAATGTTTTTTGAGTCAAAACACTGTACGCGGCATTTTGATGACAGTTTATCGACACCAGCCGCTATAAAGAAGAAGAACAACAATGCAGAAGAGCAGAAGATGGAAACGAAGTTTCTAATAAAAAATCACTATGTATGAGTGGATGTTGCTTGAGCCTGGTGGCCAACTTCATAAAGAAAGCTTTCCTAGTGACATCGGCAGATGCGAGGAAGTTGGATAAGTTGCAATTATGTTAGTTTTATGTTTTGCTGCTACTGCAATAAAAATTTCTGTTTCACCCACTTCTTCAAAAATTACCATTGGTGTTTATTTTTGTTGTGCATTTCTTTCGAAGTGCTTGCTGCTTTTTTTTTTTCATTAGCAGAACTGTCGATAAACTTTTACCCGGAGACCCCTAACAACGTTCGTCTCAAAAAAAACAGCATGGTGAATTTTTTCGCACCAAAGGGGACTGTACCACAGGATTGTCTGAATGGAAGTCCATGAGCTACGGTAGCTGTGATTGTAGTTATTCTTACCGTAACCTGTAATTACTGCCCGAAAACGCTGAACGAATCTCTTATTCAGAATTCAGCACCAAAAAATAACACCTCCACGCAAAGTTCTGAGAAAATTTTTTCGATCTCTGAAACCCTAAGTGAGGGGCAGCCCAATCCCTTTTGGGGGTGCATAGGTCAAGTCTAAGGTCCGTTTTGTGATTTTTATCGAGAATATTACAGGTTACGGTAGCTTGAGGGTAACAACTTTACAGAGCTCCTCACATTTTGGTTAATAACTTTTTCACTACTACTCGGGCAGTTAGATTGGAGCTATTAAGATTACCCGCGATGTAGTCGATCAAAAAAACATAGCTTCATGGGTAGTTCTGTCGACCACTACTGGCCATTCCCTTGTGAGTCGTATGTAAAGTTCATGTGCATAAGAAAATAAGCCCTGATTGGCACAAATGGTAGAGAGGGCAGCGCAAACGCTGACGTTGACGAATTCGTTGACACCGGCCAACAAAAGAGCCATCTTCCCAAAGCGCAGAGTCTTTGATGGCTCAATGAAAAAAAATATCGATCAAAGGTCATAGGGTCGAGTAAATCTTGCCGTATCCGAGTCGTCCGATCAGAATGCAACATAGGCATGGAAAGGCGCAAGTCAAAGTCAATGAACCCTCGCATCCGGAATCTTCATGAGCTCCTCTTGCTTTATCAATCACAACATTCTAGGAGGCCTAGAAACTTCGGAAAAGCATGATTCACCTTGCACATCACTCTGGAAACACTTGGCACAACCATCAAGAAAAAAAAACATGAGAGAAATCTAAGACCTCAATTATCCAAAGCGGATAATAATGAAGGATGATGCATGAAACGAAGAAAGCAATTTGAAGAGGATCTAAAGCATCGGCTGGTGACATACAACTCAGACCTTATAAAGCGAATCCGGCGCGTAAGAATAGAGGAATCAAACAAACAGACTAGCGACCTCAATTGCTGATTCTTCACCGCGCAGCTCCAGCTCCAACCCAGGTGAATGGTAAACCTAAGAGGATTAGTTACGCGGCAACAAAACACTGCAACCCGTCTACACCACCACGTGCAAAAAACTTCCGGAGGACAATCGGATGAGACTGTGTTCCAGGCCAGAAAAAATGGAGACAGGTTCCGTCTCAAATCTCCTCACTTCCCTGGAGTTTTCCATACAATGACGACTATAATAGGATCATTTTTGTGGTGTCAATCTTGTTACCGTTGATCCTTTTTAGAAACGATTATCGTAGACGGTCTCCAAATAACAACCAGAGATATCTGAAGATTCCGGCTCTTTGGGCAAGTTCTGTCAATTGGGGTGTGCTTAAAGCGTACAGTACACCCTCAGGATATGAATTCCGAGATTTTCGTTTAATTGTGTAGAAGACCCTCCTGTATAACAGGTGCTAAATGTGAGATCTCGATTCCTCCGAATAAGCGAGATATAAGCGACCACCATGGGCCCAACACCCTCCACCCACCACCACAGGCCCGGCCCCCTTCTTGATTTTCGATCTCAATAGCAGCTAGATGGATGAATGAACTTTCACTTAGTCGTCGTTCTTCACTCCCTTTCCGATCTATCTCCTCATCCTGTTTTGCTGTCGTTCCGCGACTGCGAATCATGAGAAATACAGGCCTGAGACAACTCGTCCACCACATTTTTGCCCTCAAAATACAGGCATTTTTAGGAAGCCATATCTCCGTTCGTAGGGGGTCTTGGACGATTTCATAGATACCATTGTGATCAGAGTGTGACCCTCACCAAGACAAGAATGAAACCTAAAAAAAATTTCTGGGTGTCCTGTGCCTTTAGAGGCACCGTACGCGCAGGGAAACGTGCACTGTTTTTTCATCTTTTTGTGAAGCTTCGAATCTCTAGTGGACGAAAATGTCAAAAGGGCTCATGAAAAAAACCTTTAAAATTCGGTCTGAAAACACACTGGAAAACTGAATTCAAATTTCGCGGCAAAATCGTTTTTGAAATTGCTTTGCATTTGTGGACCACGACGCTGTCATTTTCGAAGTTTTCCTGCATCTGGAGTTTGTGCCCAACTGTTTTTCACGATGTTTGACGGCCGCATCACCATTCTATAAGAAGTGGTAGATGACTGGTGGCAGATCCCACCTTTAACCTCTTCCGACCCCATAATCCTACGTTGTTAGCACGCCGAAGTTTACCGGTGTAGTTTATTGGGTCTCATTCATGAAATTGAGCCTGAAAATGGGAAAGTGGTTTGCAGCGCAAACAATGCCTTTAAAGTGAGAAGCAAGTTTTGATTCGCACGGTCAACTGCCACGGCGGTACCGCTATGAAGTTAGTGGATGGGCGGCATGCGCGTCCTTCCAACTGTGCCGCGCGACAAACGCGTAACGCGCTTCCAGTGAGGATCACAGAAACTGCATTAGACAGTTTGGATATGTGCACATGGGTTTCGTAACAAATCGAATCGAATGAGAATAGCTGAATTCAAAATTTGAAGAGTCACATGGAATCAAGAATATTTAGGGTGGCTTTACTGCATGCTCAGGCGGAACTTTGAATGAGCTACGTCCCTGTCCTTTGATAACCGAATTTTTTGAAAATATTGATGAACTTACGCACTCCTTTTAGATGATTTTTTTTTTCGAAAATTTCTAGACTGGAAATATTGAAAAAATGAATATTAATGTATTTTTTCCACAATTTCTGTAAGTACCACTGCCCTCCTTACCCTATAAACTTGAACATTGGGGAGTGATTTTCATCTTATTCATTTTTTCTGAAATTTCACTCCCCAGGAAAAAAATTTCAAAATTTATTCCCAAAATTAGTAAGCCCGCCTTCGCTATCTCAAGCGCCGTCAGCAGCTGTTCGAACTTGCATAACTGTCCTCACTTCTTCTAAGGCAGTGCTCACGATAATTTTCGTTCCCAGAGCTTTCGACCTAAAACAGAGCGTTAGCCACCAAGTGTTACCATAATCACAAGCGAAACGGCGAAAACACACTGAAACGTCTTATTCCGGGTGACTTTATTCTATGGTTGTACTAGTTGTCCAGTTGGATAAATATGTTCTGGATGGTTGTCACCGGCGAAAATTTGAGTCAGTCCGAGAATAGAAGAAATTTTCAATCACAAAAGCAGCGTATTAGTTAGGGTCCGGAAGGAAAGAAAGGAGCGATAGAGAGTAGAGAATTGCAAAGGACGGGTACACAAAAGATCTAATTTCATTGTCACATCGAACAGTTCCTGGCCCGAGAGTACAGGAGCGGGGAGAGGAGTAAAGGATTTCGTGTAGTATTAGTGCGCTTTTCTGACTTTCTACGTCATTTAATTTCTGCTCGAGGTCCAATCAATAGATATAGTGAATAAACTTAAAACTGGAAGATTATCGTGAATATTATCTTTATTATTCAGAACATGGCTCGGAAACAGCTCAATTTTCTACGAAACGGCTCGGCTGAATGGGTAAACCCGGCAGCGACAACTACAGTACCGCGACACAAGAGCGACAGCTCATAACACACATAGTAGAACAACTACTACATCGGCGGTGACCCAGCACATTGGACTCGCCTGATAAGTGACAAGCTGTCGCGTAACTAACGCATAAAAAGCCGGTAGGGAGTGGAAAACTAAGGCCTAAATTAGGAAAGCTAGCCACTGAGCTGAAATGTAGGTAGACGAAAGTGAAAAGCAACTGACTGCCCCCATACACATTAACGCTGGAACCACCCCAAGTTGGGGAAAAAACACTCCCCAACTATAACTGGATTCTGCCCATAATTCTTTGAGCAGCTGTGCGCCGCCAGTAAGTGCTAGTTTGATTGACATTTTCCTTTCCGACAGTTCCGGTCCCTTTTTCGGTCATGGCGTGACTGCTAGCATTTCTGGTTCAGACAACTGGTGTCTTAAAAAGAAAAAAAGATCAATAAAGTGTTATCGCGGCAGAATCAAAGCGACTTCCATGTCTCACAAATTCTAAACGTTTCTTTTTCGGACGGGAGTTGTTTCTCTCTTTGACCCAAATGGGGCGACATCAGTGAATACACGAAGAAATAGAAACCATGCCAGTAGGTTGGACTCGTTCGGGGCCAAAAAATATCTCAAATCCCGTCCCTACGAAAGCGTTTCAAAACTCGCCATGTTGACCACTGATGTTCGCGAAGAAGAAACCGCTGATCGATCGACGAGCATTCAACTCAAACTGGGCAGCCTGGGAGTAGAAAACACGACGTAACCTGCCCGCGTCTGTAGGGAAGTACGGTACCGAATAGGCTGGTCACTTGCGGACTACCGAACATCAAAATGAACACTTAAGCATTTAAGATGCAATTCATAAAAAGCAGGTCCGGTCAAGTATTCACTCTTCAAGAATGAAAACCTATGTTACCATGACCTGGCTGGACTAGGCAAGCCAGTAACAAGTTTCCAAGCTCGAGCGCTCATAGGTGGGAAACCGCGTCGCAACTAGAAGCGCGCGTGTGGAGAGTGTGGGATTGCTCCCGTTAGAGGTCGTTTACACTCCCGCAGCCGAGCGACAAAGGCTAAGTGCAATTCCATAACGCTGATCGTGCCGCGCCGCGTGAGTCAATATCATGGAATTGCACTTTGCTGCGCCTTCGGCGGCGCCCCAGGTATAAACGACTCCTAATATTGGTAGTGCCGCGCTATAAGCGTGATCAACATCGTAAAAGCCATGCATAGTCTGGCGGCGTAAATCGCGTCGTGCAATGAAGAGGAAAAACGACGACTGGCACAAAGCTGCGAAACTGCCCTCTACTCTTCATCGTAACGGCGCGATTTTTCGCCGCTCGACTCATGCAGATGCCTATAGAATTGCACTTCGACGCCGCTCAGGGGCAGGAGTACAAACGACCCCTTACAGCTAAGAACCAATCGGCATCGCTCACCGCTGAGTTTCAAATATTTTCCTTCTCTTCATTTTCGTTGTTTCCTCTAATTCCCCCTTTTCCTAATAAATATTCAATCGATACCTTTTCTAATAGATTTTCTATACTTGTTAGTGTGTAAATCCCGGAAATATGAAACAATTCGGTTTAAAGCATACTATGAAGAGAAAAAAATGTGCAAGAACCCAAATGAGTAAATAGAGGATTGCTATACGAACAATTGGTGAGAGGGTAAAAAGACAAATGAGGAAAAAGCGACAAGAAAAAGATGGGAAAGACGAATTGGATGAATGTTGGTCATAGAAAAATCAGCAGTGCAAGATCGACGGTGTTTTCATTCGTAACGAGGCCACCCGACACGCTCGGCACGCGCGCTCCTGGTTGCGACGCGGTTACGGCCCATCCGGAGAATGGCGATATAAAATATCGCATTTCTGAATTATTCAATAAAATGAATTTTCTCAAGTGCCCGCTTGGAACTTTGACAATCGATTTAGTATTATCCAAACATTAATTCCAAAAGAGGTGACGACTTTCGAGTGAACAAATTTATTTAAAATATGGCATTTCAAAACTTCGAATGAATGGACTTCAAATGCTTGTCAGGTAAAACATTTCAACTTATTTCATTATTTTCAGAAGCTATCTTCCAGAACTTCAATTGATTCTAAATACTGCTTTACATATATATGTCCTCGAGTTATCATAGATTTTTGAAATATTGAAATTTCAGTATAATTGTGAAACTTCCAGAAAAATTAATTTTCTCGCAGTTCCAGATTACTATTTTGAAAAGTATTTATTTTATTAGTTATGCCTTTTCCATATTTCGAATGATGGCTTCCAATTGAGATGAGATTTCTTTTCTGTGGCCTTGTGAACATTCAAAATGAACGATTTTTTTCGAATCGATACACCAAATTTTCGTCAATTTATTTTCATCCTTCCAAAAATATTCTCAGTCAAATAGAAGTTCTGGCTTCCAAATTCAAGAACAAATCATTCGTTTCCGCAAGACGGACACTTGAAGAAAGCTCACAACTGAATGAAATTCCTCAACTCTCCAGGTAGTTTTTCAAATTATTCCAGTAATTTTTACAATTGCTTCTTTGATGATTCCAAATGATACCTCCCTCCGGAGAATGACTTCTAATATTTACGAACGAATGGTTTTTTTTCAACTACCAACTTTTGAAAATTTTCATGGAATAAATTCTCTACAATTCCCGCTAATCCCGTGAGAGAGCTTTCTTGAACTTATGTTCACAGCTGAGTACACAGCTGATTTTTGAAATTTTTAAAATATTTTCGATTAGATCGGATATAAGGTTTTTCCATTTCCGAATGAACGGTTATTTTTTCGAACATAGCGTTCTAGTAATTTCCAAACGTGTAATGCCAGATCCAATCATTTTTCGAATGAGTATTCGACAAACTGTAATAAACTCGATTCAACTGAAAACTCATGCTATCTTATGGATGATCATTAACAACTCGATTTAAAAATAGTTTATCTTGGAAAAATATTTCACCAGACCATTTTGCAAATGCAACTGCGGCACGATGTTGCCAGACCCTGCATGGTGTTTTATATGGTTTAACGCGCAAATTATTTCGTCGACTGCCGTGATTAGAATGCTATAAGAGAGGGCCTCGAGCTTCAAAACCCAAGAACATGCTTTAGCTAGTTCAGTCAAATCCCAATCTAACACGATTTTTTTGTTTGTCAAAATTTGACCAGACCTTGCCTTCGAATTTGACCAGACCTTGCCTTCAAATACGGTTCAGCCTACCTTTTACTCTGAATCAATAGTGGTCTACATGCCGCACCACTCTTCGCACGGCTGGAGCCTGCTTAACCCAACCATCTACGTCATAGGTTGTCGGATAACACGACATCGCATGTGCTCCAGTACAAACTGCGTATCGGACGTCCTGCTCGGTGGATCAGCCTCAAAAAGAAAAAAAAGAACATACTGGAATATCTCAGAAAAGTTTCAGATAAAGGATGCAGGCGAGCAGAGCGAAACAAGTCTTATATAAAGTCCGTCCAAATGAGAACGTCCGCCCACGCGATCGGCGCGTGCCTGTGTCGAGCGATCGCGTCGCGAAGGAATTTTTAAATGGGCCAACCTTTCCCAACTGCAGCCTGCTGACTAGATAATTCTTCACTAATCGTCCACTATTGCCAATCAATTCACAGGTTCGGGAAAGGCGTTCCGCGACGACCGCACACGACTGGTGGTGGCAACGCCCACGGCGTGGGCGGACAATCTCCTTGGAACGGACTTCATCTATGGACAACACTGCGTTCCTTAGTTGAATAGTTCATGCTTAACCTCGCCACGCAGCGGCAACGCACAACTCGTATAGGATAGCCCTTTCTCAGTTTTTGAAAACGCTATTCGTCTTGCCGCTGCACGACTAGATGAATACATAATGGCCTTGAAAGGAGGCGTGACCAAAGCAGAAACAGTTACTACGGATTCTCGCGAGTACCTAGACTCATCTCCAAGGTGCACAAATATCCGCTCCAGAAGGCTCTCGTCTGTCGCACCAGGAAACATCGATTCCTCTTCCAATATGGCAAAAAGCCCCCGTTTTTCCTCAGATCTCCGATCAATATCCGTGCACGACAACTGAAAAACATCTGCTCGTTAATATTTTGGATAACTCAATATCAACCAATGAGAACGAACCAGCTGCTGCCTCTGGTCCATCAACCTCGTTAACGGGCAGGGCGAAACCAGAGGCATTTCCAGCTCTATATTCACTTGCTCTCGGGAGTAAACCTAAAAAACGGGTAGCGAGTTTTCCATATTTTTTTTTGAATTCTGGGTCTACCTTTAAGAAAAGAGCAGGATAAAAAAAAAGGAAAAATGAAAGCACCTCCTGAGCCTCCACAAAAACACGCATTATAGAACAACTCGGTCACACGCTCATTAACATAGTTGTGGACTAGATCGTTTAGGCCGAGGACCCTCTTGCCGTTTCCCTCCATCCAATCCGCATGGAATGACGAGCCAGTATAATCCAACACCTGGAAATCATATTCATAAAACCTAAATATACCCTCCATTTTGAGTCAGGTAGGATGATTTGGTAAAAAAAAACAGAAGCAGAGTAATCTGACTCTCAGAACTCGGCACTGGTCCAGAGAACCTACCACTACGTCACAAAGGCGCAGCAGCGCAACCGACGAGGCATCGCCAATTCCGCAATTGAAAAAGCATCTCTGATAATTTAAAAGCTGGTGATTTTTCACAGAGTTAGAACCTACCGCGATATTTCATAAAATCCACCGCGCTTCTGTAGGCGCGCCTCACATAAATCTCGCAGCCGGTCAGAGTGCGGCTGCTTCCAAATGGATCAAGGGGTTGACCGTGGGCCACATGCGAAACACAGTCGGGAAACTTTCGAGGTTGCGTTCTGCACCCACAGTGCGATGCTTTCTGGACGCGGTTAGACCGGTTGCGAGAATGTGAGCACGCTCCAACCCAGTGACCCGTAATACAGCGGCTTAACCCAAATTATAAATGTTGCTTTTGCAACCAGTCTGTTCTGCGTACTACAGCGCCGAAAAAAAGCAGCCGCGGAGTTCATAGCCAACCACAGGCAACGCACGCGGCAGACATTCGCCCCTTCACTTTTTGAATCAATCGCTGAGCCAACGGTAAAAGCGCTCCAGTCAAAACGTGAATGGAAGCGAATCTCGATGTCCGCACTTCGTGTTCAAACTTTCGTAACTACTTCTCGGCTACTCTTTTTTATTTACTGAGACCTTAATCCCGTTGGCCATCCGAATCGCCTGACCGGACTGCATCCGGCTAGGCTCATATTCCCGCTTTTGATCAGACCGCGCTCACGCAAAGCATCGAGGCCGCTGAATAAGGCCGGAATCATATTAAGGGCAAATCAGGCCCGAGTATCTTCAACAAGGGCAAGAGCACCAACAGTATGGCGGCTTAAAGCGCAAATCGACCGACTGCGAGATTATGTGCGTAGGCGGAACGATGGAAAACCCCCACCATTTTGCTTTCTCCCGAAAGGAAAAAATCTGCAAACAGCCAGGTTTTAAATTGTCTGACGACGATGAACCCAATGGCTCGGACAATAACAAGACGACCTGACCCCGTAGTTTTCAATTTCGAGTTCACTGCCGGGCAGTTTTCAATTTCGAGTTCACCGCCTCGGACAATTTCCCGCATTCAATGCGTTTTGAAAAATCAACTCATCTCGGGTGACCACTCTCGTCGAGAGGCGCTATCGCAGTGGCACGGCTCCGGCAGCACCTTGTGCTGTGAAATTTCATCTCAGGGTACTCTTTCAGGAATAGACGACCCACTTGGCACTTGATTCTGGCTTAATCGGTTGGCTTTCGCCTGACGTGACGTCATTCCGGCATCTTCACCGGGAGAAGTGCCGTCCCTAGTAGCCAGCCGTGTCCATTTTTCACGGTATTCAGCCACAATTTGAACACATTCCATCCAGCTGTCACTATTCCATTTCCTGCGAAACGAAACATCGCGCCTGAACTGTCTTTCGATGCCGAGTGACTTCAAATCCTCTTTAACCACATCCGTCCAGAACTTTCGGCTACGCCCAGGTGGCCGTTTCCAGACAGGATTTGGAAGCATTCTTAAAGCGTGTTGTACGAGACGATCCGGCGTTCTTCTTAGTATATGCCCGAGCAGTCGAAGTCGACTTTCCATTGCTGCTTGAGATGGCGTTAGGAGATGCTGGCACCTCCCTCGTGTCAAGCGTTTATGTACTGCGTCGATTTCCTTGTAAAGGTCTTCGTTATGGCATACACGCGGCCAGAAATATCCAAGCAAACGCCTAAAAAGCTTCCTCTCCGTGCAATCCAACCTTTCCATCTGCGCCTTCGGTGCTGCCCACGTCTTCGATCCGTACATCATGATAGGGCGAATAGCGGACAGGTAGACGCGCAACTTGACTTCCCTTCGCGATGGTGGTAGACCACAAACACTTGGTTAGAGAATTAAATGCAGACGTAGCTTTCGCACATCGTTGTCGAATATCCGCTGCATAACTACCATCGTTCTTCAGCAAACAGCCCAAATAACAGAAATCGTCCACCAGTTCGATACGTTGTCCGTGCACTGAACAAACTCCCGTTAAGAAGAGGCCTCTGAGAGACCCACATCTGCTTGCATTTGTCGGGACGAAGACGGGAAGTCCATAGGCTGCGGCATACTTCGAAACGAGGTTCACAATCTTTTGCAGTTTTGCGCGTTGTTTTCAGCGAATAACACGATGTCGTCGTGGCGTACTTCAGGTCGACAAGGAGCGTCCTGATGGTGTTAGGATCACATCCGCAGGAAACTGTTCTGCAACCTCTACGCATGATGTCAATAACGGCGAAGTTGAAAAGACAAAGGTCCTGCAACGGCTCCTTTGCCTTACTCCTGCTTTCACCTCGAAAGCTGACGTATATCCGACAGGTGTACGAACTGCTGCTGTTGTTCCTTTGTTCATGTCCTCGATTAACCGAACATACTTTCCGGGACTCCATCTGCTCGAGGAGCATTGAGCAATCGATCACGATGAGGAGAGTCGAACGCGGCTTCAAAGTCCAAAAAAAAAGCAGGCTGTAATGAAGCTTCGAGATACCGCTGCCGCTAACGATTCAATTACTCTTTCCTCACGACGAACACTCTGGTCGATGGTCGATCTCAGCCCAGGTCGAAAACCGGCTTGCTCATCTCTGAGTCGTTCTTTTTCACGATGTTTGATAAGTCGCTCGAGAATGATACGTTCTAAAACATTGTACATGACACGAAGTAGAGAGATTCCTCTGTAGTTCTTAGGATCCGTGACGGATATGCTTCTTGCGAAGAGGACGATGATCGCATGTCTCCGCACGAATCGGGTATTGTCCTTTCGCTCATCCATATAAGCACGGATGGTGTTGGTCATTTCACGAATCCCCAGACGGAGAAGAGCTTTCAGCATTTCAGCAGTGATGTTGGGTCATCTCCACCAGCCTTTCCATTCTTCATTTTTTCCGGACACACTCCAAAAACTTCCAGGACTCAGTCGGCGGTTCCTCACTGACATCGTAATGTGCTCTGAGACATGCGGGAGCTCAGGTACTGATGGCGCTGGACGATTCAGAAGTGAACTGAAGTAATCCTTCCATATTGGAACATCGCATCACCAACTGCAACTCCATTGGTAGGGTTCAAGACAGGAGAACATCTCTTCATCTTCCCGCTATACTGTCGCAGCAACGTGTGCCAGGCTTTCCTCGGATTCTTCTCCTCCCCAGCCTTCTCGAACTCCTTAGCCTCTACACGTCCACCTCGCCTCGCGGTCACTTTGAAGCTGCCGGGACGCAACTTCCTCCTCAGACGCATTCTCCTCCACGAAGTGTTCCTGCAGTTCGGAGAGCACATGAGCTCTGTTGTAGGTAGACTGGTGGCTTTCTTCTGAGACGTAGGCGAACTTCTTCTTAGGCTGTACAACCGGTTTGAGTGCAGAAATGCGGCGAAGCGTCAGCTGTGAGTAAGATGCGTGCAATTCTTAGTCAAAGAATCCGCGCTCGCAAAGTTTCTTCTTAAATAGAATACGCGATGAATCGAAAACGCGTTGTCTGCACTCATTCCTTACACTCATCTCTGACAAGGAAACCACAATAAGTCACTCCAGTGACCATTCCAAATAGAAATGTACTTTCCTAGAACCATTTTTTGGACGAAAAGTCCGATTATGCCCACGTAACAGCCAGTGCCTAGACCCACTCTGAAAAAAGTTATGAGCGTTTTTTCATGCGATTTTCGTACCTATTGTACCCTCCAAAAAGCGCATTATTTTTACTGCAATTCCGGAAACGGACCTGATAATCGTGTTCAGCGCTCCAAAACTACCCCACTAAGCGCCGAAGTTTGGGTGAAGGAACATTTCCAAACTTTTGCGCAGACGTTTCAATAGCGTTTTCTTGGACTTGTACGGATTTTCAGGTTGGGCGTTTATTTTTACCAATTAGAGGGCTCTCGAAGCGTTTTAGAAAAATATTCCAGATTTCGACTAAAGGTGATTCTGGTGGGTTATTTGGGGTGCTGATCACGAAATCTGAGGTTCATTTGTCGTTTTTCTGAAGTTTTCGGACTATATTTGTTCAAAAGCTTCCTTTTGGCAGAGAAAATTGACGGCAAATCAATCAACTTTTGACGATTTCCCGGAATGTGACGACAGACGTAGCTCAAATCGTTCCTGTGGCGGTTATCTGGAGTGCTGAACACGAATCTGATGTCAGTTTATCGATTTTTTAAAGCTTACGGTAGATTACGATGGGTATACGGTAGTTTGGTCAGAATCTCAGATTCGTCTCAAAGTTTCTATGTGGGGTTGTTTGGGGGTGTTGAATACAAATTCGATGTCCGTTTGTCGATTTTCGAATTAGTAAGGTGGGTTTTGCCTCCTAAATGGCATGTTACCTACCGTAACCTACAGTAAACCTCAAAATTTTCAGAAGCGAACCCCAGATTCGTGTTCTGCACCCCCAGATTACCCCTACGTACGTTTTTAGCAAAATCCGGAGAAAAATTTAAAACACCCCAAAAATTCAATGGGGGTACTACCTTGCCGCGAGGCTTTAAAAAAACGCTCATAACTTTTTTTCAGAGTGGGTCTAGGCAGCTGCGATAGGCATATTCGGACTTTTTCTGGTCCAAAAATGGTTCTAGAAAAGTACATTTCATTTGGAGTGGTCACTATGACATGTTAGCTAGTTCCCTTTGTAGGGACTTGTCATGTCAATCCTCTGTAGAGGCGAGTTTTCCCTCGCTTGCTCTTATGAATCTCTCGCAGTGAAGTTCAACAGAACAGGACGGTGATCCCGGAATTCGAATGCGACATCCCACACAGCTCTAGATCTTCGAATGTCCGATACTGGAATATTCCTCGTCAGGACATAGTCAAGCTGTAGTTTCAAAGTTTGTCATCTTCCGCTTCCGCTGCTGTTCTGGAGATAGCTGGGTTAGTCCCTGCCACGTAAGCTGATGGCGGCGATGATTCCTCTTGAATGTCGATGCAGTAATCAGACCACTGCGTTCACAAAGTCGACAAGGCGGTAGCCATTGTCCGATGTTTGCTCCACTGGGTAGAACCATTTACCGAAGAGTACTTCCGGATTCCTGATCCAAGTCCCATCTTTGCATTTGCGTCGTCCCCCACGACAACAGCATGTTGGACAAGGTATCCTGGCCAGCAACGTATTTAGTTCCTCATAGAACGCATCCTTCGAATTGTCTTCGGCGGTTTTCGGTAGGCGCATGAGCACTCACTATCCACAGATTGAATCCTCTGTAATCCCGCAGTAATACGAATGCATTCCGACCCGAGGTTGAGCCGAACTCCTTGACCATACCATTGAAATTCTTCCTTACAGCTACTGCACAGCCTTGACGACCCACTACAGAAATTTTATGAGAAATGATCTTCCCACTAAAGCCGTGGAATGATTTAGTCTTTTTCAAACACACTGAACTGTTTGATGTGACCAACCGAGCGGTAGGTCATGTCCTAAAAATTGCTAATTTCATTGTATTCTTAAGTGGGTCGTCTATTCCGAAAGAGCACCATCTCAGGAGCAGGTGATTCAAGGTAGTCCAGCGCTATCGTAGCAGCGCACCCATGTGCGACGCGGCCGTCACACCGAGATGCGACGAGGCTAGCTCACCGAGCACCATGTGGGGCTATCAGTGGCTGGACGAGGCCACCAACGTTCGGGCGGGACCAGGTACCGCAAACTTGGGTAACTGAACAGGCAACGCTATATAATCGTCTCCAACTACTCCCCGGGTCCTGCCACCCTCGGCATGGTTGGATTTATCCTGTTTTTATATTTCTTGTATGCCTTCGAGGTTTTTAAGATGGTCCACTTCATTTTCTGGCCTTACGTTTCGACACGGTCGTCGTCATCAGAGGCCCACCATGCGGTGAAGGCTTTACATCCTGTATTCTACACCACCAAACACCTCTCCATCGCTCTAGCGATTTCCCGGGACGTTCTGCTCCAGAGCACAACGCGAAAAACGCACACTCTGGACGTAGAAAGCTCACGCGTCAAACCAAGGTCTCAACGAGCATCGCGTGGCCTGCTTCAAAGGAAACCAGTAGACACTTTAATAGATAGAAAGGAATTGAGCCCGATTTAAAAAACCGTTTTGTCATCGAGTTTCTGAACGTCTTATTTGTTGGGGGCAACGAACTGTAATTTGAAACACACAATAGGAACATATATTCCCTAGCAGCACGTTCCCTGATTGTGCTCAAAACCGCCTTGTATTCGAGTTAAAGGCGTAATCGACACGCACTGCATGCGGCGATTGCCTGACATAACGTGCTGAGGCTTGACTGCGTTCCTGTCCGCGCTCCGAAATCTCGTCGAACTGAGCTAGAAAACGGTCAAACTGCACTTTAAGTAGTCAGACAGTGGGAAGACTAGGCTTTAGTGAACCAACAGCGGAAGCTTCTGCATTTACAGGAGAAGCAAAACCTTCTCCGATGAACGCTCTTCCGCTGACGGTCCGCACTACCCACTGTGGTCAAACCAGTTTTATACAGTTGGGCCGAGGTCAAAGGTGCACCATTCGGAGAGTGAGGTTTTCCGATTTTCGAATTGATTTCTTGCAGTGTTCCCAAAATGTTATATCGACCTGCGTGGCCTACTGAGGTGTAATGGTAGGCTTCCTGAACCATCGCCCAAACTTTCGCACCGAAATCCATGAGCTGGATGAATTCTGACCACAGAGCTTTATTGATGAGCCTCGACGATCGTGTAGAATAGTTCTTGATAGAGTCCAGCACAGAATGAGACCAGCGTCCTTTCCTTCTGGGCGAAGTCTGGCCCACGAGGTGAGAGCCAGCCGACTGGAAACATGGTGATGATAGTTTAGCTTTGTACATACAGCTCTACGTATCTGGTCAGAATCAATCTCCCCACCAGATATTGTACCCAAGGCTTTTCTGCAGCCACAGTACTGCCCGGAGCTTTGCCTCGAAATAGCGCATTTTCCAGATCCTCCACCGAGGTGCCCAGGAGAGCCGCTGCCTGCTGAGCATGAGCCACTCGGAGAAAATGTGCTCTCTGAGCACTGCCTGGAGAATGCAGCCAGCCGCTTGAATATGAAGGAATCGCGGCCGGCCAGGACGGGAGGCCAATGCGAGAATTTGGCCTTCGGAAAAGCCCATGTCCAACAGAGCATGCACAAGGCGATTCCATGCCTGACAATTGCTTGAGGATCTCCTTTTTCTCCACACTTCAAAACAGCGAAAAAATCTACGCAACTGGCCTCTAGCCGCTAGGCGCGTCTTCGCGGACGCGCGCTCCTGAACTCCTTAACACTCAAATTTTTGATATTTGTACTTCGAGTGCAGATAGTAGAGCCCCCGCCCACTTCTAAAAACGCTTCATGCAGCGCTTCCGATTTCATGCCCACCTCTGAGGTCTGTCCTCCGCAAAAAAAAAGTCGCAGTTTCCAAAATTTTGGATCTCACTCCGGACTTCCAAGAAAATGGAAAGACTTTAAAAACTGCGTTACTAATACCTGAGCACCACCTATTCTCTGTTTCGTAGTGCAATTTATCTCCGTCTATCAGCGTGCGTCTGCGCGCGCATGTTGCGTCTCTTCTCCTTTCGCACGCTGTAGCTGTCTCTTTCCTCGCTCCGGAAAAGCGTGTGAGAAAAAAGAGTAAATTTGGCACCGAAATATAGGACGCGTACATTTCCATTCAAAACAATGGCCTTTTTTGAGCGGTAATTCTGAAATCGCCAACTTCAAAGACGTTCCACGCTTAGCCTCTCGGTTTTCCCCTTCCATCTGATGAGCTTCAGTATCATTCCTGCGAACTCATATTCCGGAAACTGTTGAATCTTCTTCCACCTCGATTCTCAAAAAAGGGGCGGAACTTTGCAAAAACACCCCGCGAAATGTCCACGGGAAATTGCCGGGAGAAGGCATCGCGAGCAGCGCGTGAAAGGTCCTTGGATGTGCAGCGTTCACTTCTAGGCTGTGTTTCAGACGCAATTTCCTCTTTGAATATTGACGTTTGATGAAGCAATTCTGCAGCCCGTCTCACGCCTGAGAACAGATTCATACGACGCTTTTGGACGAGTGCACAGAAGGGAAGAAGTCTTGGGGTCATTACGGCTGGCTAAACGTTACGCACACAGCAGAAAGCCGCCGAGTTCAATTGACGCACCACGTCGCATCCTTCCAGCCAAACTGCGCCCAAGACTAAACCTTTTCTGCATTCGATCAACAAGCCTGATTCATATGGTGATCATGAAACATCGCCCACTTCTGAGGCCGCTGTAAGCGCAGATCGGCTATTGAGCGCACCCCTACGGACGTACTACTAAAGGAAGTTCCCCCCGATGGGGCTTCGGAAACACAACGCAAAACGTTCGTAGAAGTGGCACGCATCACTGCGAACAGCACACATAGAACGTCCTCAGATGCGCGTGCTCCTTTTAAAAGCACCTCCACACTTTCATTCATAATGGCGTTTTGAGCGGGAATTTTCTGAACCCCTCATTCTGCAGAAGACGCTCAATGCGGCGCTACCGAAATTTCAGAATATTTGAAACTCGTTTCATTTCGATTTTCGAGAAAGAGGCGAGGCTCTCAGAACGCCCCCACAAAGTGATCATGGAAGTAGGTGGACATCGCGAACAGTGCGTAGAAAGGTCTCAGATGTGTGCGCTCCTCCTGAGCACCTACACGTTTCCCCCTTGAATACCGGCGTATGAGTGGTGATCCTGGAGCACCGCCCATGTTTAGAGACGACATTAATGGTGATCCATCCTTACAGCTCCAACCACATTTGAAAGACCACTTCAGCGTTTCACGCTTCATGAACGTTCTATCTGCGCATAAAAAAAAACAGTTTTCATAGTTTCAATTTTTCTCGCCCTTTCCTGAAAGCGAAAATTTTGTGAAAACTCGATTTCGGCAGTAAACCATGCACCACCTCGGACAGAATAGGAGGGGATGGAGGGTAGAAATCTAACCTCTTTAGCACTCTGGTCGATCCCCTCCCTCCTTGTTATAAGGAAACAATCATTGGCTGCTCCTAATCGAGTCCAGCTGGAGACGTTCTACCGAAGAGCTCCTTCAGCACCTTCCCACAAATAATAGAAAACATGGAAAGACGCCTCGCCATTTCGTTCTTTTTCACTACACGATCCAGCCTCCAAAGATTAACTTAAGCTAATTTGTAGACGGGCAACGCAGACTCCGGATTCTTTTGAACCAAAGATAGTCTGTGGAGCTTCAGAAGATTGCCTTTAAATGAGAAGCAAACCTAAGAGCAGCGGGCCTTGGTCAAATCTACCAGCGAAAAAGAGGTGAAGAAAACGGGTCGAGTCGCGAGCGGAAACTCGTCGCTGCATGACCAAAGGCCTCCACAACACCCATCGCTCTGGCCAGCTTTTCATCTAAATTTCTGCCTTACAGCTGCCCAAAAATCACACAAGATAGTTGTTACGACCTGCAGAGGCGACTCCGCGTCCGAGCCGGCCACCTCACCTGCAAGGTAATTTGCAAAGTTCCGCAATTGCGTTGTCTTTTCCGCTACCACTGCTGCCCGTTAGCACAACGCATTGATTATGACCCGTCATTTGAAGGTTCCTGGAGCAGTAAAAGCATAGGACATGAACTTTGACAACTCATCCAGACCCAGCTTTCATACCTATAAACCTGTTGAGCAGTAGCATAAATATGGGCGTAGGCATCTGTCCTCGTCTACAACCTTTGAATAACAGAGACAAGTCTGTCCTGTCCAACCGCTCCTCTCTTCCCATGGCCCGTCAGACAAACCAAACTTATCAGACCAGCATTTGTATAGAGAAGATTACATCGCATCAAATCTGGAATTAGAACCATAAAGTAATACTGTGCAGTATATTCCACCAGTAGTTGCGCATTTGTAGGAACAAAATGGAATTGGTTGATTAGATATCAATAGGCATAAAACTCCACAGAAACGCAAACGCTCTTGCTCATAAGTATCTCGGCTATATTTTGCCCAGCACACGGTCGCGTGTGTGTCGAAAGGCCCTGACGAAAAATGACACGGTGATTTTTCAGGATGTTGTGAGTCGATTAGCAGGAACATTAAAGAAAAATACAGGTCCTTGTTAGCCGTTCTGCAGGCTTAATGAAAGCTCGTGCGAGAATCTAGCTTTCGCAAGGTTACCGCTCGACATTCACGCCGACCGCGTGGGCGGACAATCTCATTCGGACTAGCTTTATGTATGCAGCGCCGCCTCTGATGAACTGGACTACCCGCCCTCTATTCGAATTCGCCGCACGGCGCGTTGAGCTGGTTTGCGTTACGGGAGCGCGGCTGTGCCGCACTATGCAGCTCTGGATGAACTGGACTACATAATCAAGTTATTCAAAATATCCGCACTGGCGCGTTGAGCTGGAAGTTTGTGTTAGGGGCGCGAAGCTGCGCCGCGTATCGTCCGATTCAGCTGACCAATCAACGTATCCTCTAGCTCATTAATTTAAGGATCAGGTGAGTCAGACAAGAGCATTGCCGCAGCGATCAGCGTGCCCTTTACGCGAACCAGCTAAAGCACTGCCCTGTACGGAATCTACCACAGAGTAAAGCCCTTTCACAGATTCCAGTCTGGCGGATGGAAAAGGCGCGACCTTTGCGGCTTGTTGACCCTGCAGTGATCAATGCAACACCACCAGCCAGTGGAGTTTCAATCGCGAGCAACTTGATCCACCGCTGCGGCTCTACCATTCTGCTCAAGACTAGATTTGGCGAAAGGCGGCTTTTTCTGCAGCAACTATGTGAGAAGTGTGTTCAAATGGGACTGTCTCGCCAAGGCGGCCTGTGTACGTGTCGAGCGCAGCGTTGCGAAGGCACTTTGTTGAACAAAACGCTTCCCACGGCACCGCAATAACAGCTGGCTGGGATATTACCCTTATATTCGTCTAATATTCCTCCTGATCGATATACAGGTTCAATAAATTCCTCCGCGATGGCTGGTCGATACGCACGCCGACCGCGAGTGACGAAAATCAATAGACCAACCCTTTTCCATATTTAACACCAGGGCTGAAGGGGAAATTCGTGACAAGCTTCGCAGCTCTTTCTTCCCTCTCCATTTTTAGAAGGATGTTTATGCAACAAACAGCCAGTTGGCCCAGAAAAAAATTTATATCCCCAGGTGAGAACTATAATGGAGGTCTGCAGAGTTGCACCAACCGGCGTGAGAGGTCGCCAAGCGTCGGGCTTGACAGGCGACAAAGAATGTGTTCCAAACACATCGTCGCGGGCGTCGGTTGCCGCTTGCTGGCACTGAAGCAGGCCCGTCGCCGCGTCAAAACAATGCGGTCTCCCGTGTCGCCTTTCACGCCGGTTCGGTTATCACCGTCACCCATTGTACGATCAATATAGTACCAGCCAGCGCTGTTCGTCGCTGCGAGCAAAGCCGTGACTTGAACTCTACGTACCCCTATATTACCGATTACTGTACAAAACACAAATTACCGCTGTCTCAGCAGATGCATGAACTGGTCTCACGAGATAGCACCCCACAGCGATGCCACGTTGCTCCTACTCGATCCAGATGCGTTCGTGATTCATCCTGGTCAATATCGAGTTGAATCGACGGTCGAGATCTCGACCTGCAACTCTGATCAGAGCTCTGCATCTGGGAGCAGCTCCACAAGTCGCGACCACAGCGATATCCGCCAGCCTTTATGAATCAACCAATAGCGCTGCTCTCAGGGAATCTCCTGAAAGATTTTCCAGAATTGAGTTACTAACTGAATATAATGAGCGTTGAGTTCAATTCGTTAGCACGACTGAGCACCAATCAGGAGCAGACCAGCCATAAGACGTATCAAGAGTTCGCATAGAAAAGAATGCAAACTCACTTCCCATACAGATTTGTGTTGATATGACCGGGAGAGCATCAGAGTACTGGTCCTCATCACCTCGTCCTCCACCTTGTCGATGTTTTTCGATCACCAAATTCCCGCAAGCTCAGGAACAGACTTCACTTCCAATACTACAAATAAAGATGAGTGAGTAGAATGAGACTCTACCTAGGGTGGAGTATTCACGAATTGGCTAGCCACGTTTTAACCATGAGCTAGCGTAACTTACGTGGTTGAGCACATCGTGTGCTAATCGATTGGCCTTCAGCCATGGCTAAAACGTGGTTATTGTTTCGTGAATTCCCAGCCCTGCTCGGTCAGAAAACAGCCTGAGGGTTCGGCTCGCATTATCTCCTAATCTGCGAAAGGGTCCTCTTGTTTTGCTTTCCGAACCACGCTGCTGTTACTGTCCGGGCGAACTCTAGAAGCTCCGGGCAGCAAAAGCAGTGGCCCGGAAATCGTGATAAAGAGCAGAACTGTCAGGCGGGCTCCAACTCCTGTTCGGTGCAGCTCCGGCAGGAGATGTTGAGCAGGCCGTTGCACCAACTTCCCACGGAGCTTCGCCTCCCTCATGTTGACCAAGAATTTGGGAATAACAAAATTTCGACTGACTTCCCCGAGGTGAACAACTGCTTTAGCTTTTCTATCGAAAAATGTTTTCTTGATTATAGGTTTCCAAGCAGGGATGAGCGGAAATTTTTTTCTGAACTTTGGAAATCGGAAGGAACTTCTCAATTTCGGAAATCGGAATTCGGAAATCGGAACGCCAAAAACCATCGGAAATCGGAATGCGGATTATCGGAAAGTACATTCAGTGAAATTACTTAACTTCTCCCCAGGAACTTCAAAGTGCATCGTACCAAAAAAACTTGAAACCACTCATCCTTCTTTACTGAATGATTTTCCTTACAAAACCCCTGAAAGAATGTAACTCTGGCTTTGCGAAAATTATAAAGCGGACCTCGAATCCGAATTCAGCGCTTAAAATAGTCCGCTTGGGATTTGGCCAGGGAAAGCGTAAAAATTTTTTATCTCGTGAATATTTCCGATTTCTTCCGCATTTTCAGGCTTTTTTGGGAATCGGAATTCGGAAATCGAAAGGCCAAAAACCATCGGAAATCGGAATTCGGAAATCGAATCGGAATTCCGCTCATCCCTGTTGCCAAGCGGCTTGGAGTGAATTCCTTTTTTCTCCGGGAAATTTTGAGAGCTCACCAAGCAGCTTTATGCTTTTTTTCTTCAAAAATTCTTCTGCACAACTTTTACGCTCAGCCCAGGCTCTGAGCCGGTTTGAGAATCGTCTAAGATGGTTTCGTTTCTGACGCTGGGTTCTGGAACCTCACGAACAAAATCCGGAACAAACAAAGTCTTTCGAAATGAAATCCACATAATATTTTGAGTGCGGACTTCTTCACTTACCTGATTTTTTCGAATGAAGAGAATTCTCGAAACCTAACATTGTCGATTCGAATAAATAATCGTATGACTATCCGGCTGAGCTCCTGGCCCAAATGAGAATGTCTCGCCCACGCGGTCGGCGTGCGTGTTCAGCTAGCAAGTGTCAAGGACTTAGAATCGATTAGCAGGAATAATGGACCGGCGTGAGAAATTCAAATCAGCTGTCTCTGCAGCCATGCATGGAAGTTCATCGAAAAAATGTCTTTGCTGTAATAGGCGATCGCTCGACACGCACACCACCGACCGTGGGCGGACAGTCTCATTCTGGACAGACTCTACGCACACAAGCTTAGGACATGATACTCGCATCTGATCTCCAGCACTTCGAACTGCATTTTGTAACTCATCACGAGACATGGCATCCAGCCTGTTCTTGTCCAAGGTCGATCTTGATCAGCTGATCTCCTGGCAACGAATTCCACTCTCTGATAAGGAGGGGTATGAAAAGGCGTTCTTTCCACATCAACAACTTGACAATTTCGAAAAATATGTCCAAAAAATGGCAGGATTCCAAAATAACTGGAAACAAAAAAAAAGACAAAAACACGCAGAAAATTGGTCTTTAGCCAATTTTTTTCCCACTTCCCTTTTTTTATCAGATGACTCAATTGATTGCACGCTTGAGTTTCGTTCTATCTGATATCAAGCGTTTCAGATTTTGAACTTTCTTATAAACTCGAACACGCGTCAATTCCAGCTTTAAAGGCAGTGTTCACGATAAATTTCACTTCCGATATCTATAGTTGTGCTCGAATATTCGCAATCGAATAAACATTCGAATGAATTATTCGATTATTTATTCGATTATCGAAAATATCTGAAAATCCCGATTTTCGGGATTATTATTCGAAATCGACTATCGAAAAAAGCGCGGATATTCGATCATTATTCGAAATCGACTATCGAAAAAGCCTCATAATATTCGATTATTATTCGAAATCGACTATCGAAAATACCAGGTATTCGATTATTGATTCGAAATCGACTATCGATTACTCGACAATTATTCGAACATATTCGATCTTCGAATATATTCGAATAATCTAACACAACCATTACCGGATCCTACACAGAAATTTTTTCGAAGGGCCAGTGCACTCAGCACTAGTGTGAGCTTCAGGGCTGAGGCGTAACTGAAATTTTGAATTGCGCAAATCGTAATTTTCAAATCCTCGTAACTCGTTATTCGTAACTGATGAGTAATTAGCTCCAAACACAGCCTCAAACCTCATTAAACATGGAAACGCCCCTTCAACTTCCCGAGTGATGATATGTGTTTCAAAATAAATCTGTTTTCGACGAGTACTTGAAAAAGTAGCTTTCATCCGAGCGAATCTCTGGGTCCGCAATCGCAGACACCCGCCGCGACACGATAGAAAATCACTCGGAGTGAGACCATGTATATTCCAGCACGATCAACCTTCGTCCCAGACACGACTTCGATCGTGCATTACCGTGCTGCAACAGCGTTTTGTCCACAACTGCGGAGCGCGGAATTTTCTTCTGCTAAAGGAGGCAATACTGGTCGAAAGTGTGAGATCGTCTTCTATCCAACGCTTTTTTGGTTTTCAGCAAAACTTGGCGGTTTCAAGGGTTGAAACGGAAATTTGATGGAGATCCAGGGTACCGACTGACCATTTAACAGTAGCCAAAGCTAAAGCCGCGAAAATTGGTAGAGCAGTCAGAATCACACGACATATGCGCTAGATCAAAATAGGCACAAGATTTTTCAATAGAGCAGAGATTTGTATATTTTTTCCCAACTTTGACACAAAGGTGCTTCTATGGCTGTGTCAACGATGGCTAATTTGGATTTTGTTCTTTTTATCGTTTTTGAAACGAAATAAAAACGAATAGGTGGCAAAATGAGCAATACTAAAAGGGAAGGAGTAAATATCAAATAGCAGCAAGTTTTTGCGGCTCCATACTCGTTAGGGGAGCAGAAAATGTCGAAGTAACAAATTCACGAAAAGCGAAAAAAAAAGCTAGGAATCTACGCCTAATCCAGAAAATCCGCGAACACTATCCCCAACTCAGACAGTAACACTGATGGAATTGCTGGCGCAGTGGTGGGCCGAACAACTCCCCATCTCGCTATACGACCGCTATCGTTCTAGGAGAAAGCGCGTAATTCCTGAATGTATCGCGCCTCTTCACTGTGGAAACTCCAGCGAAGACGCGACGCGACGTAGCGTAGATCGGGATGTAGACTGATTGCAACATCGCGTCGCGACGCGAATGAACTCTGAACAGGGTCTAACGGAAACGCTCCGCTCGTGACGCGCTGGCGTTGTATGAATAGAACCGCCGTGGGTGGCATCAGGCAGCTGCTAGTGTAGAAACGATGCTTATCGATTTTGCGTGCCACCACTCATGAACTCCTGCCGGAGCGGAATATTGAAATATTGAGAAGTTCAAAAGCTTTCGATGCCATTCTTAAAAACTGCCTCTTCAAAGTAGTAGCGTCGCAAAAACTCTTCGATGCCAGTCTTAAAACTGCCTCTTCAAAGCAGTAGCGTCGCAAAACTCTGGAATTCGGTTGGCCCGTAGTTAAATTAATTCATTTATTCGGAATTATTCGATTTTCGATATTCATTCATTCGAAATAGAGAATCGAATATATTCATTCATTCGTTCATTCGAAAAATTTAAAAGTCGAATATATTCATTCATTCGTTTATTCGAAGAATTTAAAGTCGAATATATTCATTCATTCGTTTATTCGAAAAATTTGAAGTCGAATTTATTCATTCATTCATTTATTCGAAAATAAAGAAGTCGAATATATTCATTCATTCATTCATTCGGTCCGTTTAGTCAGAAAGGACAAGTATAATATCTTCACGGCTTACGGAAGGTCTGGTGCCCTATATAGCAAAGCATGCTTGAAAAGGATACGAAAGACGCGTTTCTGAGCCAAATTAGGCCCTCTCTTGTTTATGTTGATTTTTGAGCGTTGAGAAATTGACCGCTAGTAGGATGATACATATCAGTGCAATGAAGCGATCAGATCACTTATCAGCACTTCCTTGACTTGATCATTCCTGTAATCTGAGCCTTCATTTGTTCATTCCGAGAGGGCGGATCTGGGGCACCAGGCGTGTCTGGGGCACCAAAACGCTTGTTTGCAGCCGTCATTTTGCCGCTCCTGGCTCGTTTTCTACCGTCCTTTCGACACTGGGAGCCTAGGATCCTTCTCGCCTATCATTTCATTGTAGAAAGTCAACGAGGATGTTCATCGTGAACGCTGCCTTTAAGGTACCGTCGCATTTGGGATAAATACCCGGAAATAATTCTGTCTGAGAAAGTATACAGAACTGTCCTTACCGAAGTCGATTTCCGGTTCGCAGCTGCGCAAATCGTCACGCAACCCCACAAAATCAGGCTAAAACACGGGGAACCGTGAGGGGCCACGTGGTCACGGCGCGAACAATTTCAGGCTGCATAATGTAACAGCACTCTTCCGCAACTGCGAACCCGAATTCAGCTCCGATAGGGGCAGTACGGCAGCATAGACTTAAAGCCCTCATAAAATATATCTATGCATACGGAATCGAGAGAATAATAAAACCCACTTCAAATCATCCGGTCGTGGTGGACCTGTCCGTATATTCGAAGGCTCCGCAAACACTATTGTTTTTAGGCCACCACGCCGACTCGATGGGAACTGTACACGACGAATCCAGAAACCGAAATCTCCTAAAATATCACACACTTCACACCAAATAACTTTTTATGCACAAAGCAAACAATAGAAGTAGACAATTTGAGAACAAACCTGCATATGCACCTTCTGCAGCACCAGTGTTCGAACTTTGACTTGCACAGCGGCCAAAGCTGGCAGTGCCAAGCCCTAAATCAAGTCGATTTATGCACACGCTTTTGACCCTCACAACATATTTTCCCACTATTCTCACTCTGTAAAATTCGCCATGATACGGAATTCAGGAATTGATTTTCACCTGATTACTACCCTACCTAAAACTGATTTAAATTTCCTGGTTTTCACATCGGTCTTTTGTTTAGTTTTCTTCTTCTGGGCCCCGAAAGAAACTATTTCCTACGTTCTCCAACTCTCCGAAGAACATTCTTCGAACCTGGAAGGATCATTCAATCCAAATCTCTGGCGAAATCTCACCAAATGTTTGCTTACTATGAACACTTTTTTACCCGTTTAGTAACTCTCAGCAACAGCACTAAACCGTACCTGAATGTTGAAATCTTTCGGTGAACCGGAACCCTCGCACGGAGTGGAGCACAGGATTTCTGAAAAAACTAGTTTGAAAACTTTACGAAACCACCGAGAATCGCCGGCTCGTTTCTTAATAGCTGGGCCACCGGATATTACATGGGAAATCAACCGCTCGGCCGAGCACTCGGCAATTTCTGAACAAGTTACCTGAGACTTTGACGTCAGTTGCGTGATGGCTTCACGCACCTTACTCTAAATTCACAAGTAACTTGAGACGATATTACGTGTAACTTGCCGTGATTTTCGACTAGAGCCGCGCGTAACTTGCCTCAATATTACACGTAACTTACACAACATTAAACATTGCGTGTAACTTGCAATATTGTTATATGTAACCTAACACCGACGCGCGACGAGGCTGGCACACCTACACGTGACGCGGCAGGCAAAACCGGGACGCGCGCAATGCGGCCGACACGTTAAGCTTCAACCTGGGGCGGCGAGGGGTGGGTGAGCGGGTAGGCAGCTCCAAGCACCTCATACTTGGGTACTTGAATGTACGATCGTGCACACATCCGAGTCCTGCCTCAGGAGTGCGTCGTATACTTCTCTTGGAGACGCCTGCCACGTATATAAGTTACATGTGCGATGAAATAACACATTTAACTTACGCGCGAGAACTTTATGTCACATGTAAGTCAACACGCACTGTACAACATACTCACTCTCTTGAACGTCGCATGCAACTTCAAAGTCGTAAAAATAAGTCGCTTGAGGTAAGATGTTAAGAATCCTTATTTCGTATGTAATCGTAACCAGAAATTCCTGAGCAGGACTGGATAGCATGCCAACTGGTGATGGGAAGTGGGGAAGTTGGTGAAAAAACTAGGGAAAACATTAAAAAATTAAGGAATCGTAATATTTATCAGTGAAAAAATTTTAAAGGTTGCCAGTAAATTTAAAAAAAAAACAAAATCTGCAGAGAATAATGAAAAATGGCATAAGCAAAGCCTGAAATTTTTAAATAAATTATCTAATAATTTTCGAACAAATTTACATCAAAAATTTCCAATAAAAATTCTCTGCTATGTCAGAAAATAAAAACATTTCTTACGAACATAGGGGATCGGGGAATCTTTTCTAAAAAGATTACAAAAGGAGTCAATGGTTGTAACTGCAGTGAGATCCTTGCCAGCAGGCTGCTGAACCATGTTCAATCGATATTTTTCAGATAATCGGATTTTGGAACTTTCGTATTCAGATGTAATTTTCTTGATTCTGATTTTTTGTGATTGAGATTTGAAGCTTTTTCAAGTGGGATGATTCTGTAATCGATTTAAATTTAAAGCTTCTCTGTAAATTGGATTTTAAATCTTCAAAATCCGAACCATACCTCAGGTGGATTTGAATTGAATTATTTGAATTCAATATATTGTAGAAGAATACCCAGACAACTTGCTCCTCTTGACTTCTACGTGAATAAAGACTGGTAGAGGGGAGAGCGATGGCCGCTACTTCATGGAAAACTGGTGAAAAGTTGGAACGTACATAGCTTGAACATCCATGAAAGCAGAGGCTGAAATAGTCCAAGCAATCCCTTTATCCCCCCATAAACTTCTAGGAACAAAATGCGCCAGCCATATCTATTACCGCCCATGAACCCCGTCGCAAAACGCCAACATTCTGATCGACCGGATTCATCAAAAAACGTGCATACGCATAGCCAGAAACAGTAAAGTGCACAATCACGCGTCAACCTTCGATTTATAATGGGCCTCGCGGATCAGAGCGTAATTCAGGAGCTAGTCACGACAGACCACTGCCGAACTCAAAAAAACCTAGGAAACTTTAGCCGATATTATAACCACATATTATAACCACACCTCCGCAAACTCCCAAGAGCACTTCGAAGCCGAACTTTTTCATGGGTAAGCTAAACTTAAACTTCACATGTGGCCCGGACGATACCGACTGCAAAAAAAAGGTTGGGCGAGAAAAAGTTCATAGGTCACCGTAAAAGTAACAACCATGGGATAGCAAGCTGGGAAGGAGTGGAGTTCATTGGTGCTAACCACAATACCAACTACTGGATTGGGTTTTAACTGACTCCACTTCATTGCTAGTCCATAGGCAGAGTAAATCAGACTGTTATACCATTCATCCAAGGAGCAACGTTTCCCCTCCCTCGGTGACCCAAATATTCAAAAAAATTCGAAAATTTCTACGCCCTCTACCGGGTGTTTTTTTCGACAATTTTGTGAGTTGAAATTTTTTTGAGAAAAAAAAATTGAAATTTTGTAGCTTTTTTTATTTGGCGTTTGTGATTGACACTAAGTTCTTAACTAAGTAGCCTCGGTGAGTTTCAGATTAACTCCCATTCAAGGATCTCGTAGGATCCCAACTGCGGGAAGGATTAGTAATGCAGTAACCATCATGGGTGGTCGCTTGATTATCAAGTGAAGCAACATGTTAGAGGGGACAGATGTGCTTCATGAGTTGGTCCCTGCGACATCAACTAAAGGAGCAGGTCGCAGAATACTAAACTTCATGAGTGGTAACGTAGTAAATCAAAAACAGAAACGGGAAAGAGTAAGACTAACCATGAGGGTGGTCAAAAGAAATCAACTGCATGTGTGAGCGCAAGTTGGAGAAGAATTAAACTTCTCGGTGGTCCATAAGATAGTAATGGTATAGGAACAGGATCATAAGCTGGCTAGACACTCATTTTGGTTGATCCGCGATATGACATCCACTTCGGTAATGAGCTGGGCAAGACCCAACTGCAAGAAGTGCCTGGGAGGAAACTAATCTTTGGTAGTTCAAAAGGCTATCCAATTATGGGAACAAGGTGGGAAGGAAGTAAACAGCATGGGTCATCCAGAAGAAAATGGACTACGAGAACGGACTGTGAGAACTAGAAATCATGATTGTTCCGTAACATGAATACTTTCGGAAAGGACTCAGACTCGGAGAAGTCTGAAGCCCGTGGGTGGCACGAAAGACATCAACTGAAGCCTAGTTTTGACTACATCGCTTTACCCGCAGCGATTTTTGCACCCGCTGCCGCAGCGATGTAGCAGCGGCGAAGAGATTCTGTTCGTAGTGCATAGGCCCCACGGATGATAGAAGAAATTCAATCAATCAGTGAAATTAATGACTGGTATTCATCTATAAACACGTTTCGACTCGAAAACACTGATCTTGTCATGTGAAAGGGTCAATGTTCATTAGACGAAGCTGTATCATTCGCTGGCAATCAGCTCCATCGCTGCCATTCTGGCCGCGATGGTCGCTTGTTCAGCGACCATTGAGAATCGCTCTTCAATCAGCGATGCAGGTAAAACATAGGATTTCGTCGCCGCGACCCAGCGCGATGTAGGACGCTTTGCCACAAAGCGATCACAATGGTGGTGCGGCTTTCCATTACGCGCGATGAAAAAAGGAACAGTTGTCCCTCGTGCATGGCCGCAGCGATCACCTGCAGTCAAAACTAGGCTTAAGGGTTCACGTTTAAGAACAGATCCAGGTTGTCCACGGAATACTAACTACAAAAAATCGGTTGGGAAAAGAACTAAAGCCCATGAGTGGTTCAATGCACATCAACTATGGACGCAAGTTGCAGTAGAGAAACTATATGGATGTTTTATAGGAGACTAGAAAAATCAATAAGCAAGAGTATATTGGAGTGCCTAAACTTCATGGGTGGTCATTAATACCCTATGCCAACTACGACAACGCGTCAAGAAAGTGTGGAAATTCATGGGTTAAGATTTCAATATCGATCTACAAAACGGTTCCCAAATAAGGCTAAACCTCATGGGTGGTCCAGCATTGGAATCACAGCAGTAGCGGTCGGGATGCAGTAAACCTCATGGGTGGTCCAAAGAGTATGACCTATAGGAACAAATTGGGACAGGGCAAACGAAGTTCTTGAGTGGCCTCAAGAGCACCAAATATGGAAGCGATTACAGATAATTAACTCAACTTTATAGACGATCAATGGTATACCAACTCCCAAAAAGAACTGGGAAAGGGGGGTGGAAGCAGGGTTGAGCAGACCGTTGTGGCGATTTTTGTCGAGGCTACGACCCCCCTAATTTGTCATTTTTTTCCCAAAAAAATCCCAAAATTTTACGATCCCCCAGGGGAGCTAGGACTAATTTTTTTTTAGCTTTATTTGAGTGTCAAATTTCAAATAGGAGCGAAAGTTTAAGTTATCAAGTGGTTTCCTGAAAAAAATCCTATTTTTCTTCAAAAAATTTTACAACCCCCGATTTTCATTTGTTTTCAACAATTTTAACGACCCAATCGTTGTGGCGGGTCACAAATCCCTGCTGAACGCTGGGTGGAAGAAAGAAAATGGATGGTACAAAAATGTATTATAACTACACGAACAGGTCGAGGTAGAGTTATTGGATGGCCAGGGTAATATCGATCACTGGACCGGGAGTTTTTTAACGAACGTGGGGCTTCATGGGTGGTCCAAGCAACAACTAGAAACACCTACAGGAAATAAATTGGGAAGAAGAAAAGTTCACGGGGGTGACCACTAGCAAGTAAACTCCTCGAAGAGAAGAGAAGGCTTAAGGGGAAGGTAAAACGTCATAGGAGGCCAGTTGTTGGGCAGAAACCTGTCAAATTCCGCACGAGCTTATAAAACCGATATAATCTTCCCAGCTTTACCAAATTTTCGTTCCCTGATCCACAATTCCAATCCAGGCTACACATGACTATCTTCCTCCTCCACTTGGATCACATTCCACCCAATTCAATTTGATAATTAGGGAGAATCAATGGAACGACTAATTGCAGGAAAAAACCTCGTAATCACCCAAAAAACAATCTGGAAAGCTGGAAAGACATTGGGATTCGAGATACCCATATTTTCAAATTCTGACAATTCTTTTTGTATCTGACATTCTCCAACTATAGACTAAATCCAAAGTTTTCCAATTTCCAGAAAGAACACAGTTTTGCTGGTATAACGCATAAACTTCTATGCTTTTCCACACGATGTTAATGACTTTGTTAACCTCTGTGTAAGTGTGCTACTTTGTCAGTGTGTACACAACAGATGGCCGGATATTAGTCATAGTTCTCCCGACAGGTAAACATACGTAACATAGGCGTAACATGCAACGTACACAAATATGTGTCTGGATATGAAGAAATTAACCGGATCGATAGATCAATCTCATTAAAAATTTGGTAATTCAGTCCAGAGTTAGGCTCACGCTGCGATGATCACAGAGGGGCGCCAGTCTTGGGTGTCGGGAAGAGGAGGTGGTCGCAGCTTTCTGCTGATCACCAGGCAAAAAATTGCCATTCGGTGGTACAAAAGTTTTTACAAAATGATTAAATTGCGATGACAAAAAAACTTTAAATCAGTTTAAAATATAAAAATAGCTATAATTTAGTCACGAAAGTATCAAATTTTGCTGTTTTCTGATAAATTTTTGATTACTTGTAATAAATTCAAGCTTAATTTATATTCTTTTTATTTTATTGATCACGTTCGTGACCCACCTTGGGAACCCGCAAGAATTTGTGCACCAGAGGGATGGGTCCTCAAAAAAGTTTCTAGGCTGCAAAAGTGGGCCGCTTTTCTCATCGACAGATCAAAGCGCCATGCCTTACCCTGAATTCATCAAGATACGCGAATTAGAAAATTGAGATAAAATTCAGATTTCTAATAAAAAATCCGACACAGGGTTGGGCTCAAGCTGCGATAAACTGAGAAGGGGCCGCAGCTCTTGGCGCCAGGAAAAGGAAGGGAGCCGCAGGTCTCCCAACTGCCCCACGCAAAAAAAAAAAAATGTTTGGTATTCACCAGTACCAAAGCTTGTAGAAAGATTAGGAAAACAAATCTCTAATTGGAAAACAGATTCCAAAACTTGCTCGAAAAAAGTTCCACTAAATTTTTTAAATATCAGACTCTTGACTCCTGGGGACCGCGGAAAATTCCTGTTGGAGGGCCGCAGCAGTAATGTCAAGCCGGAGGAAGCTGGGCCGCACCTTTCACTAACCGATCACAGAGTCGGCCGCCTGACCATAATCCGACCTGATCAGTTTCAAGAATCGACCAGATTTTCCGGTCGGAAATCGCGCGAACTTTGCCGGCTCAACCTATAAACTAAAAAAAAAATTAGAATAATACAAAATCTTATTCAACGCAGAAAAAGAACAGAAAACCGGCGGTACTCGGCGGCAGTCTGAAAAAATCAAAGAATCTGATAAGTAGCTCCAATGAAAACCAAGGTTATCCTCTTTGAATGAAAAAGGGGCGAAAATCGTGTGCAAATCAATTTTCTCAATCACCCAACCACTGATGATTATGACTCAGGCGATTTTCATGCCCAAACCGTCTACACAGTTCGGCTCGCCACCCATTCTGTGCTTCGGTTGTCTGCTGTTGCAGTGCGGGCTCCACCAGTCCCGACCAGACCGCAACAAGTGGCCCCTAAACTGTAGACTGTCGGCTTCGATTCCTGTTCGATGCGGGTCCGAGCTGAGAATCGACTGAGTAAGCGCGGATAAAACGGATTACGCAGTCAATCAACGGCAACAAAGCTCCCACCCCCACCCACTAACGCCCAAGCCATGCACTCGCTTTCTGTGAAATAGCATCTTCGCTCAGTACTGCATAAGCAATTGTTTTCTTGTGAGTAAAAATCAGTAGAAAAACCTCGGGAACACAGGCTGTGAAAACTTGCGGAAATCTCCTGTTTCCTATGCGTTCTTGTGCGGAGCGGAGGTTAGAGACAGCGAGACAGCGGAGGAGGGCAGACGTAGGCTGCAGCATCGCGCGCCGCACGCGCCATGATGGATGAGAATTTCAGTCTTTTTACAGAGAGAGTGACTGGAACTTTTTCCCGATTTTTCTCGTTTTTTTTTCTTGACTACACAGTTTACCTTTCTTAATGCAGAGAAAAAACTGATCTATAGAACACCAACCATTCGCATTCACATCGTCCCTCCGCATCACAACCGACCATACTGAATTTCGCTTTCGGTATATCGTATATCACCTCGTCCACCGGGGCTGCAGTACCATTCCCTCCGCCATGAAAATCCGTCGTCTCTGGTTTACTGGGAGTGGAAGGAAGAATCGTCTCGTTTCGGAGGAACTGGTGGCTTGTGCTTCTGGCTGCCGGGATTACTGGCGCTCTTCCTCCTTTTCTTTCTTCCGGAAAGAACATCTGGAAAAAAGAAAAATGCTGAAAACATCATAATCGACAAGCGCAAGGTATAGCCTGTTGATGTTCGAAAATGTGCGCGTGCAGAGCGAAGGTTAAGAGTCAGCTCAAACTCCTGCCGCAGAGCGGAGAAGTTTAATTCTATAATATTGTTCCTGCCAAGCGCCGCTTGATACAATATCACAGGATTGCACTTCGCCGCGCGACTGGAGGCGGCGCAAGTATGAACGCCGCCTTAGAGACAGAGTAAGATGAAAACAGAGAATCGTACGGTGCGCACGCAAGCGCGATGAATGATGGGAATATCGCGTTAGAACAGGCTACTATCTATAGTGTAGCTAATGTCAAATAAAATAAAGGAATGACACCTAAACTTTGTCAAACCACCCAGAAGTACTTTCCTAAACAAGAAATGAAGGAATCTGAAGACAAAAATACAGTCTTCGGCAACCAAAAAAAGGCGGCTGTACTATTGCGTATTTCCACTAATCACACTGTAGGTTGCGTCATTATCGACGGCAAAAGTTAGTATTTTTTCCTGAATTTGGAAGAAAAATACCGGAAACGTTGAGGAATCGTAAGTTTACCCCGCCGCACATTATCAATACACCTGGAGCCTCTATCATAGATACACGCAGGAATAACAAGAAAAATGAAAAATTTGCAAAAAATGGAAATCACGTAGAAAAAATCTTCCATTTCTTTGTTATTCCTGCTTCTTTCCTTGGTAAAGCTTCATGTATATAGGTGATGTTTGTGCAGGAGGAAAATTACCATTTTTCTACGTTACCAAAGTTTCCCCTCAAAATTCAGGAGAAAATTACAACTTTGCCATATTATGGCGCAACCTAAAGAATATTCCCCATCCAGGGGAGTACGCATTCGCACAATCGCCTTTTCCAGTTGCCGTGAACTGCACATACGAATCTCAAACTATAAAAAGCAGACTATTTAAAAATTTAATCGGTTCCAGAAGTGAATTTTCGAAATGTTGAATTTCATACAAAAGGGATTCACAAAACAACTTTACTCGATAAAAGAACATGTACGACAGAGAACATTAGAAATAGCAGTAGTTGAAAAACAATCCATTTCCAGAACCCAAAGTAACCAGAATTCAATTTGAATTTCAAGATTCGGAAACTCAGACTGAAAATAATTTTGAAGAATTCAAATTTCAAAACACAGTAGAAAAAAGAGAGGTTTTTGCGCTATACTTACAATACTGGTATTCTCACTTGCAAAACTTCTTAGAAACCTATTGGGTTAGTAGAACATACTCAGGTGTGAAAGCTATTTGTCGAGAATCGGACGAAAGGAGTTGTCCTGCACAGGCGGCGTACGAGATGCAGGACAACTTCCGCAGTCTCTAGAGAATTCTGGACAACTTTGGCCCAATTCTCGATACAATGCCCGACAACTTCTCGACTAATTACTGACAACTCTTTGCCCGACTCTCGACAGTTAACACTCTTTTTAACACATGTACAACTGTAACGCACTTTTACTGAAAATTGGAGCTCCTGCTCAACCGATGATTACAACGGTCGGCGCGGCTTACGAAGATGGTCTCCATTTGCCGAATTCCCAACTTGGCTCGCTTCATCGACGTTTGGCAGAGGCAAACTGTGCATCGTATATGCTGTGGGTCTACAAAATCGTTCAACATGGGCCGCTATTGGCCTTGCCCAGCACCAGTGCGCTGTCAGTGTAATGGTCTTCGGAAGTACTCTAAGACGGTGAAAGGATTTGAGTAGAGTAAATTGACCACGCTGGACTCAAATATCCTACTCTCGTGGCTCCTAGTTTTCAAAAATGTCGACTTCCGGCGGGACCACAACCTGAGAAAGGTGTTTGAAATTATACTACGTGTTCAGCCTCCATCTTAGGAGGTGAAAGTTTGTATGGAAGGTAAATAGACCCCCATAACCTCAAATATCCTACTCTCGGGACCCATACTTAGCAAAATGTGGATTTTCAGCGGGTCCACACCTGCAAGCAGCGGCCGAACTGCTGGCTTCAGGTGTGTGACCCGCCGGAAGTCCACATATTGTCTGATAATGCAATGACATTAATGCAATGATAAACAACCATTGTAAGGTTTAGAGTTGCAAATTTCGGTCAGAACTGAATCATCTCCATTTGCAGGTTTTTAGAGTTGCAAATTTCGGTCAAAGAACTGAATCATTCGAGATTTATTGACTTACTTTGACTTAATCGGTTGGCTTTCGCCTGACGCGGTCATTCCGCATCTTCACCGAGGTGTGCCGGGTCCTAGTAGTCAGCCGTGTCCATTTTTCACGGTCTTCAGCCACAATTTGAACACATTCCATCCAGCTGTCACTATTCCATTTCCTGCGAAACGAAACATCGCGCCTGAACTGTCTTTCGATGCCGAGAAGTGACTTTAAATCCCTCTTTAACCACATCCGTCCAAAACTTTCGCCTACGCCCAGGTGGCCGTTTCCAGACAGGATTTGGAAGCATTTTTAAAGCGTGTTGTAACGAGACGATCCGGCGTTCTTTCTTAGTATATGCCTGAGCAGTCGAAGTCGACTTTCACATTGCTGCTTGAGATGGCGTTAGGAGATGCTGGCACCTCCCTCGTATCAAGCGTTGATGTACTGCGTCGACTTCCTTGTAAAGGTCTTCGTTATGGCATACACGCGGGCATGACAGAAATATCCAAGCAAACGCCTAAAAGCTTCCTCTCCGTGCAATCCAACCTTTCAATCTGCGTTTTCTGGTGCTGCCCACGTCTCCGATCCGTACATCAATGATAGGGCGAATAGCGGATAGGTAGACCCCAGCGCAACTTGACTTCCTTCGCGATGGTGGTAGACCACTAAACACTTAGTTAGAGAATTGAATGCAGACGTGGCTTTCGCACATCGTTGTACCGAATATCCGCTGCATAACTACCATCGTTCTTCAGCAAACAGCCCAAATAACAGAAATCGTCCACCAAGTTCGATACGTTGTCCGGTCCACACAAACTCCAGTTAGGAAGCCCCTGAGAGACCCACATCTGCTTCGCATTTGTCGGGACGCAAAGACAGAAGTTCATAGGCTGCGGCATACTTCGAAACGAGGTTCCCACAATCCTTTGCAGTTTTGCGTTGTTTTCAGCGAATAAACACAATGTCGTCGGCGTAATTTTCCAGGTCGACAAGGGAGCGTCCTGATGGTGTTAGGATCACATCCGCAGGAAACTGTTCTGCAACTCTACGCATGATGTCGTCAACGGCGAAGTTGAAAAGAAAGGTCCTGCAACGGCTCCTTGCCTTACTCCTGTTAAGCTGACGTAAATCCGACAGGTGTACGAACTGCTGCTGTTGTTCCCTTTGTTCATGTCCTCCGATTAACCGAACATGTTTTTTCCGGGACTCCATCTGCTCGCGAGAGCATTGAGCAATCGATCACGATGAGGAGAGTCGAAAACGCGGCTTCAAAGTCCAAATAAGCAAGCTGTAATGGCCTTCCGAAAACCGCTGCCACGATTCAATTACTCTTCTCTCACGACGAACACTTGGTCGATGGTCGATCTTCCAGGTCGAAAACCGGCTTGCTCATCTCTGGGTCGTTCCTTCACGATGTTTGATAAGTCGCTCGACAGAATGATACGTTCTAAAACCTTGTACATGACACGAAGTAGAGAGATTCCTTCTGTAGTTCTTAGGATCCGTGACGGATAGCTTCTTGTAGAAGAGGTACGATGATCGCATGTCTCCACGAATCGGGTATCCTTTCGCCTCATCCATATGGGCACGGATGGTGTTGGTCATTTCACGAATCCCAGACCGGAGGAAGAGCTTTCAGCATTTCAGCAGTGATGTTGTCATCTCCACCTCGCCTTTCCATTCTTCATTTTCCGGACACAATCCGAACTTCCCAGACTCAGTCGGCGGTTCCTCACTGACATCGTAATGTGCTCTCTGAACATGCGGGAGCTCAGGTACTGATGGCGCTGGACGATTCAGTAGTGAACTGAAGTAATCCTTTCCATATTGGCAGCGTCGCATCACCAACTGCAACTCCATTGGTAGTGTTCAAGACAGGAGAACATCTCTTCATCTTCCCGCTATACTGTCGCAGCAACGTGTAGGCTTTCTTCAGATTCTTCTCCTCCCCAAGCCTTCTCGAACTCCTTAGCTCATACTGTCCACTCTCGTTTGCGGTCACTTTGAAGCTGCTGACGCAACTTCCTCTCCTCAGACGCTTCTCCTCCACGAAGTTTCCTGCAGTTCGAGGAGAGAGCACATACTCTGGTTGTAGGTAGATGTTGTTTCTTCTGAGACGTAGGCGAACTTCTTCTTAGGCTGTACAACCGGGAGTGCCTCTTTCGAAGCGTCCTGGATGCGACTTTGACAAAAAAGAATCCGCTGTCGCAAAGTTTCTTCTTAGTCCGTACTCACGATAATGAATAGAAACGCGTTGTCGGAAATTCCTTCTGCACTCTTCATCTCTGAGACTTGTGTGCATGTCAAATAATCCTCTGGAGAAGCTGAGCCCCTCGCTTCACTCTTATGAATCCTCGCAGTGAAGTTCAACAGAACAGAACGGTGATCCGAATCGAATAAGCGACATCCCACACAGCTCTAGATCTTCGAATGTCCAGATACTGGAATATTCCTCGTCAGGACATAGTCAAGCTGTAGTTTTCAAAGTTGTCATCTTCCGCTTCCGCTGCTCTTCTGGAGATAGCCGAGTTGGTCCCTGCCACGTAAGCTGATGGCGGCGATGATTCCTCTTGAATGTCGTGATGCAATAATCAGACCACTGCGTTCACAAAAGTCGACAAGGCGGTATCCATTGTCCGATGTTTGCTCTACTGGGTAGAACTACATTTATAAAGTACTTGGATTCCTGATCAAGATCCCATCTTCGCATTTGCGTCAATCCCCACGACAACGGCATGTTGACAAGGTATCCTGGCCAGCAACGTATTGAGTTCCTCATAAAACGCATCCTTCGAAGATTGTCTTCGGCGGTTTCAGTGGGCGCATGTGAGCACTCACTATCCACAGATTGAATCCTCTGTGATCCCGCAGTCGTACGAATGCATTCCTGACACGACGTTGAGCCGAACTCCTTGGACCATACCATTGAAATCCTTCCTTACAGCTATTGCACAGCCTCCCACTCTCCTAT